>JBBPKJ010000316.1:0-13363 GCA_038089195.1 Brasilioporus rufonigricans
TCCGCGATCCGGCGCGCCGTCGACGGGCGCGGTACCAACGACAGCCCACATCGACGAGGAGGAGGAGGAGGGGGAGGATGCCGCCGCGTTGGGGATCGCTGCGGGCACTGGCGATGGCGCAGAGGCCAAGGTGCGTGTGCGATATTCTACGCTTGCACCACCGTCGTCTCACCTCTGACGTGGACAGAGCATCCGATGTTCGATCTGCAACAAGACCTTTCGAAACACCGCCCTGGCAAACTACCACGCCGAAAAGAGCGGACACGATCAATTCGAGGAGAGTACGGACGAGGTACGTCTACGCGTTCGATAAAAGAGTCTTGCTTGCGTGCGATCACCGCCGACAGATCAAGCCACTGACGGAGGAGGAGAAGCGCGAAAAACTCTCCGAGCTGCAAGTCAAGATGGCCGCAAAACGCACGGTCAAGGCAGAGCAGGATGCCAAGGAAGCCAAGGAAAACGAAAAGATTCGGCGCAAGCAAGGCAAGGTGGGTTGACCAACCCACGATTCCATCAGTCCCTCGCGCTCACTCGACGCAGGACATGAACAAAGTCAAGGAAGAGCTCAAGGAAAAGGAGATTATCAAGGAGGCAGAGCAGAGACGACGAGGTACCCCTCGATCCTTGGCTCTCTCATCCACCAACGCCGAATTGACACGCATACAGACAAGGTCGACGACGCCAAAGCCAAGGCAGCCGTCCGCGCTCAGATCGAAGCAGACAAGAAGACCCGTGCCGAAAAAGCTGCGCGCGAAAAGGCGCTCCGAGAGGGTCGACCGATCGTCGACGCCCCGGACGCCCCTCCCTCCGCCGCCACGTCCTCCGCGTCGACGTCCTCGAGCGGAGTAGCAGGCAGAGACTTCCAGGACACGCGGCTTCAAATCAGGCTTGCGAGCGGGGGAACCCCGTACGTGACGACACTGCCGAGCGATTCGAGTGCGTGCTTTTTGCCGCGTGTTTCCTCCTTTCCTTTCTGGAGTGCCCGTCTAGGACGGAAACTGAACCGGCTCGTCCACAGTGCTGCATGACGTCGCCGAGTACGTCGCCGCACAGACACTCAGCGTCACCGTTGACACGGTCTCATTTACCCAACACTTTCCCAGGTGAGTCTTCTCCATGGACGTACATGCGGCTTTGGCGTGGGTGTGACGGATCGAAATACTAACTCCGTTCACCGCCGGTGCGTTGCCCTCGGAAAAAAAAATAAAAGGAAAACGTTTATGCGGGCCGAGTTTGGAAAGACGTTGAGAGAGTTGGGGCTGACGCCTTCTGCGGTGGGTCGCACGTGTCGTCGTTTGTGGGACTGAAGATGGTGTTAATTTTTGGTTTGGACAGGTCTTGATTGCATCCTGAGGCACGAGGCGGTGGAAGACCTAAACTACGAAGAAAGGGGAACGAAGTTCTGTTTCCCGTGTTGTATGAAGTGTGGTATAAATCATATATTGGTATGCTCGTGATGCAGACAACATGAAAGGATCAGGATGTGAGATGTGATTAATCAAGCTGAACAACTATGCCCAGCAGAGCTGTGATCTGTGCTTCCTTGGTTTTACGACTTAGTACTCCAACAACGTGATCGCACCGTCGACATGCCCGAGCGCGATCCGTCCAGCCTCCTCCTCCATTGCGATGCGCGTCCACGCGTCATCGTTGTGGACACCAAACAAGATCGACATACCAGCCGACTCGGAGGTGTTAACGGCCTGTTCCGCGCCAGCCGACAAGGCTGTTTCCACACTATTTTGCCCCGCACCCGCGCCGAAGCCCCCCTTTCTATTCCCGTTCCCATCTCCACCCTCACCGTTCCCACATCGAAGGACCTGCCCTGCCAACCGCTGTCCGCGCTCGCTCGGCCCCATCAACGCCTCTATATGGTTATCCAACCAGAGTGCGGTACCGTACCGCCCGAGTGCCATCGCCGACTGGCCAAACAGGCGTACCGGCGAGGCGATGGTGTGCGTCGTATGTGGGCGGAGGTCGTATGGGAGGTTGTACTCGGTCGTGACCGGGTGTGGGGGCGCGCATCCACGAGGTGACGATATGCGGGGCGTTGTTGGCCCGCGGTATGACGGTGGCGTCGGCGTGCGTCTACGTAGATGGCCATACGTCGGGTTCGGAAGCAAACAATAGTGATGGAGGACGTTGACGGGCCAGGGGTAGATGCTTCCGAAGCGCACGAGGAGGTGGACCGGAGGGGGAAGCGGCGACGACGCAGAGGCGTATTGTGCGCACAGGACGACCGCGTCGGTGCGCCATTGGAACTTGGATTGGGCGAGCGGGTAGGCGATGGGGGCACCACGGTGGGAGAGAAGATTTTGGCGGGGGACGGTGGAGTAGATCTCGATGGACTGGATACGAACGACGAGGGCGTAGTCGTGTGCGAGGTGGACGGCTTGGACGCGATCGTCGGGCTGCGAACGCGTGAGCGGGCGGGCGAGACGCGTGCGGTAGGACTTACCTGGAAGAGGGACGGATTGAGCAGCTGGAGTTTCTCTTGTCTGAGGTCGGCGAGGTCCCAGAGGGACAGCGCGCCGCCGTCGTCGATGCGACGGGTGACGAGGGTGGAACCGCTGAGGAGATGGAGCTCGCGGATGCCGTCGATGGTGGCCTCGGTCTCGAACGCGCATTCGGGGTCTTGGGCATCAAAGTCAATTGAAAAGGTCTCGGTCTGCGCAGACTGCATCGCCAACACGGCTGGACTGGTCGGGTCAGAATTGAGGACGACGCCGCCATAGGGGCCGTCGGCGTGTCTGAGCTCCGCGACGCATCTCGGATGGGCAGACGCGACGTCCCAACATTGGAGGAGATAGGATCTCGGGCGAGCCACCATGCGAACCGAGACGAGCCAGCGGTTCGATCGGCCGGGCAAGAACTGGAGAAAGATGACCCGGCCGGACGGTTCCGCGGGGGTGTCCAAGGTGGCGCGTCTGCGGGGGACGGGCTGCGGGGACGTCCATGTGCGGCGGAGGGCGAGGGCGCGGCGGGTGAGGGACTCCAGGCCGTCTGCGGAGAGGTCGGCGAGCGGGCCGACGTTGGGGTAGGGGAGGTGCTGGTCGAGCACGTGCATGTGGAAGAGGAGAGCCCAGAGCGTGCGAAGGTGTGTGACTGCGTAGAGAGACTTGGACGTCTAGCGAGAGAATGAGCGCGAGACGGGCTCGAGATCTGGTACTTACGCGACGGAGGACGAGCACGGAAGGCAGCGGGAGATGCACGACGATGGCAAAGAGGACGTCGAGTGGGATGGGGAGATCCCAGTTGTCCATGGCCGTGCAGTGGGGGCCATCGGTGTGATTTATACTCAACGACGTATGCGCGAAAATCGGACGTGGGTGGACGTCCGCGAAAATCGTGTCTCTGGCTCGCGATTAGATTAGATTCGCGTTCATTTTTGTGTCCACTCGCATGGCGTCGGCTAACTACATAACTGACGAGAATTTCATTTCCCAGCGCTGACCGACATGCACGCCGACGACACAGCGCAGCTCCAGCCAACGAGGAGACCCTCCACCGCGCACGACCGCCCCGCCCGCGCCCCGTTTGGCCCGAGGAGACCAAAGGGTGCCCCAGACACTCCACCAGACCCAGCGCTAGACGCCCTCCTTGCCTCGCCCGACTCCAGCTTCGACCCACTGCCCCATACCCAGCTTTCAATTTCATCCTTCTATGCGGACGCTGCAGTGCAGGTTCCCTCCACACCGCTGCCCTCCAATCCCTCCCTCCCGTCCTCGCCCACAAGACCCCCAGCAGGGACCTTCGTCGCACCGCCCCCGCTCACGCCCCCACCCGCCATCTCCTTCGAGTCCACGCCCATCCCCTGGAAAGGCCTTCCCCTCGAAGCAGCCCAGTGGACATTCTCCTCCTCCGAGCTCCAGGAAATCGTTTCCAGGGCCATCCGTCTCAGCGCCCGCGATTCCTTCGTCCGCCTGCTCTCCCTCCAAGCCCTCGAGGTCGACATCGTGCGCGAGTCAGAGCGTCTCGATGCAGCTCGTCTCGAAGCCCAGGCGAAATGGCGCTTCGAGCTCGGACGACGCACTATGCTCATGCAGGCACTCAACGCGAGCGCAGCATTTTTCACCCCGAGTCCAGGTCCGGGTAGCGAACACGCCGAGGGTGGTACTAACCCCATCTTGGGCTTTGTAGGCCAGCTCGCATCGGCGATCGCGTCGTGTGATTCGCTCCTCTCCACGATCCTCCAGATTTCGGATCAACAGTCCCAGATTGCCCTCATCCAGCATCAGCATTGGTCGTCGGCGCTTGGCATGGCGCTCAGGAAACTCAACAAGGCCCACGAGCGTCAGGGTCAGGAGCTTAAGCGCGCACAAGCGAGGGTCCAGACCCTCGAGGACGAACTCGAGGAAGCATGGCATGCTGCAGAGAAAATGGCCATCGAGTTCGACGATCTCGAGCAGGAGATTGCAGAGAGCGAAGGCTCAGAGATCGTGTGCCCAGAAGACGTGCTTGATCTGCGGCCAGACCTCGGGCTCAAACACGACATCGATGAAACAGGCACCCTCGGCGACCTGACAATCCACACCGACATTGCGGTCGTCCTCGGTGTCACAGCCACTGCAGTCGCCTCCAAAGCGACCCTCATCCCCTCCACTACCAACCTTGTTCCCTCCACGCCTCCAGTCGCCTCCATCTCCCCAGTCCCCACCCCCATCGATAAATCTGACACCAAGTCCATCCCCTCCGTCAAGTCGACACGTAGTCGACGCTCGACGCGCGATGGACAAACTCACCTTGCACACATGACTTCGACACGCATGCGCAGTCGCGCAGCGTCCAATGCGAGCCTGCGACTCCCCAAATCACTCCGCTCAACGCCCTCGACGCACACGTCCCCCGTCGATGCCCCGCCCATGCCTGCGCTCCCACTTGCTTCTGTTCCAGGTTCCTCGTTCCTCGACATGGGCAACGTTACACACGAGCACGTCCGCAAAGTCCCTCCGAAACGTGCGTATCCTCTCTTCTTTGTTTATCCACGCTCACGTTCGCATACTTATCGTACAGGCCATCCAGAACCGACTCTCGCCCTCCCGACGCCGCCCCACTCGGCAGGCCTCTCCCCAACGCCCGTCCCCTCGATCTGGCTTGAATCAGACGACGACAAGCCCAGGCGTCTTACCGCGCTCGACCGTTCACACTCGCTCCAAATCTTTTCCTCGCTCTCTCCGCGCAAGATGCGGCGAAGTAACCTCGTCATGAGCCTCACCGGGTCAGACCGGAGCTCGGATGGAGAACGAAGTCGATCGCCGGGCTCAAGAGCGTCCGGGTCGTCGAGCGTGGAGAATCAGACCATAGGCGTCAGCAACGGCACGAGCACGGGATCGCCAACGTCGAATCATTCACCCGTGTCTCTCCCGACGTACGCTCTCGCGCACTTTCGCGGGCCATCGCTCTCCTCCTCGTCGCATAGCACCGGTGCCGTTATTGGCGCGAGCGCGAGCGCAGGGCGAGTGGGTGGAGATGTGTGCGTGAACGGCGAGACGAGACCCGGGTCAGCAGGGGCACGCCTCACCATGACAGGCGAGGAAAAACCACGCACGCCCTCGGTGGGGAGTCCGCGCAAGTCGCTCGTCAGTCGGGCGAGCTCGGTGATCTTGAGACGCTTGTCCCAGGCGACGACCGGCGCAGGTCGGGTGCCGGTAGCGGGTGGGGGTCCTGGTGTAGGCGGCGGGCGAGCGACTGCGATGGATGGCAGAGGTATACTCGGGTCCCCGTCGAGGTCTCGCGAGGCGACGCGGTTGAATGGGGGCGGGCGTGCGCTGGTGGACAGGTGGAAAGACAAGTCGAGGTGTGACGACGTGCCCGAGAATGGGAACGCAGAGGGTGCGGGTGCGGCCGGGGCAGAGGGCGAAGTGATGCTTATAGGGTCACCACACGCCGACGATTTCGACGCGCCATGAAGGCCGATGCCGTCCAGGAACAAAAGCAAGACCGAGGAACGGAACGCCGACAGGGCTGGCCTCTCCACGTCACCTCCTTTTGTTTTTCGTTCGCCATTCGATGTCGACTCGACGCCCCCGTGCTACACGTTTGTTGCCATCTACATCTATTCGTCGTTCCTTTGTTTCTTGGTTATATCACCTCACTGCGTCTCTCCTTGTTCCTTTTTTCTTTTTTTCTTGCATCCATACGTCACAATCCATCACACACGTCTAGCTCATTTTTTATTACATGGCGAAAATCGTCCATACCACACATACTGCTCGTATCTCCTCACTGTGTATAGTCTCATCATCGCTTACCCAACGCACGCACATAATCATACCATTACGTATACACCTTGCAACACCGAGCTGAGCTTGTGCAGGATCCATCAGAGGGACATCAGCCATCGGCAATACTACGAGCAGGCCCTTTCCCATGCAACAGGGACGAAAGTGATCCTTGTACCGTGGTACCCCTTCAAGGATATGCCTGATCTCGCCAATCTGCCGATCTGCTTCCTTCAATAAAGTTTCGGCATCTTCACACTCATCCATAGCTATCACATGCATCATGTGGATTTCCTTGGCCTGTAGGCGGTGGTACTTGACGCGCGCAGCTAAAGCGTTGCGAGATGCGCGTGCGAGCTGTAACATGCGGAAAGAACGACGATCTTCCACGTCTACGGACGTCTTCGCTGTGGCCTGCATGCACAACGTGAGAACCAACACTCGAAACCGGGATGGATGAATATGTCTGACCGAGGTGTGGGGTACCAAAATTAGTCAAGGGAGCGCTTGAATGAGCGTACTGGGACACGAGATCACACTGCCACGACTGCGGGCATCAAATTCTCTAGGCTAGATCCTAGATTCGCTGTGTATATGGGAAGGCAATCTGTAATGGCCCCCCTAAGCCTCAAGGGACGATCCGATCACTAGAATAGGATGAATGCCCACGAGCAAGGGCACACTCTGGAGAATAGCTGGAAAGAATCAAACGACTGCTTTCTTGTTGCACAGCTTTTGGAAGGGTTGGACATGTGGGAGAACAGGCCGTGATTGCACATAGTTACATCTACCGACATTCATTATATTTCCTGTTTGGGATACTGCGCGATGTCGACGTGCGCCTCAGTCGACTTTCAAGCCTTTCTTCTAGTCTCGTTCCTACTGGACTGGGACCTTACTCGCTTTATGGGGACGGCGGTTACACTGACAGGACATTTTCGTCATCCACCGAGTTCAACATCGTCTCGCGTATTGCCACCGCCTCTGTTACCTAGTCTCTGCAAATCTGTGTACGATCATATTTTGATGCGCCCATAGAAGACGACGGACACTGCACACTGAATTCGTCATTTTATTCGGCACCTTTATGAATATACATATACTATGAGCCAGTAGGTGTCAGTCTGTTTTCGACACCATCTCCCAAAGTTCCTGAACAGAGTCGAGTCATGTCAACCGACATTGTGCCGCTATTTGAATCGATGTATGGTTCGCTGTATTTCGTTGCTGTCATGTCGACTGCATTTTACGGTGTCGCATGCATGCAAACGTGGGTACCGTCATAGATGATACAAAGTGCGTTCTCACTGTTCAAACAGATTCTTCTATTACGTCCAGTGAGGTTCACGTTTTTGTTTGCTCTTTTGTCTGCCTACCATGTCATCGTTTTAGCTATCAGAACGATCTTTTGCGCATAAAGATCCTTGTAAGTCACCTTGTCAGTGATCCGAGAATGACAATGTACCATCCTTTCCAGGTAGCAGTGATATGGTAAAGCCTTGTCTTCCTTTGCTTTATGACATCCCTGACACCAGATTGTAGGGCACTCAATACGATCCACGAAGCTCTGATCGTCGCTGGTGGTTCGTTTCTTGACGTACATAATACTCGGACATCTGGTTCATCTTGTGCTCCATGTAGCTTACAAGTACATCATGGCTGGCCTGCAGAACCCGTCTTCTTTTGTTAATGTGAATGTGTGAGTCGTTACTTCCAGGGTCATGCTTTTTCATGTCGACAATCGTCCCTAGCGAGCTTATCGTAAGCCACGTCCGTGATGCTCTTACAAGGTCCACTGACAATTTATAGCTACAAGCCATCATGACGGTACCTGTTCGTCTTTGTGCCCAGATCGAGTGCTGATATCTCCAGACCCTCGTTGCAGTACCAACACAAGGCTTCCTTGTCTACCGGATCTACCTTTGTGTGTCCTAATATCCAAGTTATGTCCCATTTACTCACAGTGGCTCAGTTAGTGGGAAGAACATCGTTGGGCCGTTTTTATGGGTGAGATATATGCACTTGAGTGGTCTAATTCTCATCTCATTCCCATGATATAGGTTGTCCTAACGCTCATTGAGCTTGGTCAGTCTTTGTAGACGTTTGGGGACGCATACTAATAGGGTTACTCTGAATATCAGTGTCTGGTTTCAGTATGCCACTATTGGTTGCATTCCTATCAGTAATTGCTAATAACTACGACAACAGTGTATGTCGGAACAGTGCTGCATGATATCAACAGGTCCGTCTGCTTTAGTTTCTCGAACTGCAACTTTCATGCCCTTTGTGCGTTTTACTCGTTTGCAGCGTACTCGCGGTTGAGATTAGCACCCTCGGCAGAGGTTCATGGGAGGTAGGGATGTGGTTGACATTCATATTTAAATGACGAGCTCAATATCTGTTGTACAGATCCTAGCCACCATCTTTCTCTCCGTGACAGCTGGAATAGATGTCCTCATTGCCATTTTCATGACATTCTTACTCGTCCGCGAGAAGACCGTCGTCAGTTTTGCGAGGTAACCCTTTCACGGTTCTCTATTTTATCTGGGAATGCACCTGATCATGAATTTTGGTCCGCAAGTACGGCACACCTTTTGCAGCGCCTCACTATGTTGGCAGTGAACACAGGTATCTGGACAGCGATGTTCGCTCTCCTGAGCATCATTCTAGTGCGTGTCGTCGACACTTTTTTGCGGTATTTTCCGACAGGACCGGTATAGTTGCATGTCCTCCCAACAAATG
Source organism: Brasilioporus rufonigricans (assembly GCA_038089195.1). Lineage (NCBI taxonomy): Eukaryota > Fungi > Basidiomycota > Agaricomycetes > Boletales > Boletaceae > Brasilioporus > Brasilioporus rufonigricans. The sequence continues at coordinate 8,964 of JBBPKJ010000316.1, forward strand.
CGGTCTACACCGTGTTCGCTCTTCCCCTTTGCTCAGTCTACTGCAATACCCTTCTTGCTAACTTGAATGCGAGAGCCTATATTCGGGATGAGGCGATGACACACGTCAACATGGACTTCTTTAGCCCAAGTCCAAATTTCTCGCTGTCAGATAGCACAAAGGACAATGAACGGCGTGGGGAAACGAAGTTGTTCTCTTCTGCACATCAGGTGGGTCCTTGTATTCATCCAAGCTGATTCATTTGTCCATAGCTAAACGGGTGTATTTGGAAGATCACAGAGACGGTGATATTCCCGGCTGCAGACTGATCCATCACAGTGGCAGCAAAGAACCCATGGACTTGAGAGCTGGACTCAATGTGCCCGTCATTTATTTGTTTGTTTCCTCGTTCCTCCACTTAGAGGGGCATTGTTTCTATGACATACATAACTAAGTGTCCGACCTACTGGTGCTAGGCCCAAGGATACCGCCTCACCCTGTAGTAGATGGCATAATATTTGTACGCACTTATAGTAGTGTTCGAATACGAGACTGATCCTGCGCGAGATATGACGTGAAGCTTACAATCCCCTTCGGGGACCTCGAGCAGATAACATAGCATACAAAAAGCCCACACACTACATACCTACATAGACACATCTACCCGTATGTACTGTCCAACAAGGGGCACGGCCTCAAGGACAATAAGCACGGTATTAAAAAAAAAAGCTTACAATCACCTTTGTCTCGTGCACAGCAGTCCCTTCAAAACGTGTGTACCCTCTCCCATTCGTCGAAGCACGTTCACGAAAATACGATCGTTATACAGGCCATTCGGAACCGACGCTCGCCCTACCGACACCGACCCACTCGGCCGGCTTTGCTCCGACCGCCATACCCTCCACCTTGCTCGAATCAGCCTGAGACGGCGAGAAGCCAGGAATCTCACCGCTCGACCTCCCCTCTTTTCCACGCGCGAGACGAGGTAGAATTGAACCTCTTGATGAGTCTCTCCCGGTCCAAGTCGGATCAGAGTTCGGATGACGGAACGGAATTGGTCCCCAATCATCCGCCCGGCTTCCCGACATCCGCCATGGCACACTTTCAAAGGCTGTTGCTCTTCTCATCATTGTATAGTACCGGCCCTGGCGTGGGCATTGGCACATGCGCGAGGCCGGGGTGGTGAAGAGACCCGAAACAGCAGAGGCCCACCTCACCACTACGGGTAAGGGAAAGGCGCGCACGCCCTCGTTGGGGAGTCCGCACAAGAGGCGGTTATCCCAGCGACGATCCGTGCGGGTCGGGTGGCGGGTGGATGCAAGAAACGAGGGGGGGAACTTGCTCACGGTAGAGAAACGACGAGGACGGGTTTGACCCCGCAGAGTGGACAGCTTGGAAACCATGCGAATCCAACTGCATCAGTAATTCGAACTAAAGATGATCGAATGACACTCATCTACATTTTGATGCACCAGTTACTCATTCAACATAGCGCGCCCTTGAGCAATTCGAGCCTCAAGCTTCAGCTTCAAGTTCATCCTAGTCTGATGACCGGACCGTGCAACGACGAGGAAAGTCCGACGTTGCAGATATACCCAGCAAATCCAAGGTCGTTTAGGCTAGAGAATTTGATACTTGCCATCACATCACCGGGATCTCGCATTCAGTCCTAATACATCACGACTACTGTGCATTCTTGTTGTCCCTGTGTCGTGAATAGCTCCCCCTACATTCCTCGTAGCTATTTTTCGTTAGAATGTGCTAGTCGTTCAAGAAATGTACCCTTGGAGGCTTGGACCCGTCTTGATCTCCACCGAGTAACGTCGTCATTGCTTTTCACAATGCATGGGAGTCAGCAGCAGTGAAATCCGCACTCGTCATCTATGTCGGCCTTCACGTTCCCGCTTCATCGTCTTCTCCCTTACCTTCCTAACCACCCTCTGATCTGACAATATCATTTGTCCTCCTCAACGATCGAAGGACACCGCCGCATAACCACCAAAATGGGTGAATCAGCACACAGCCTGAGCGGAAAGGCGCCGTGGGTAAGGAGCCACTCACCGGGCTCCTCGCAAGCGACGAATGGACGTGTGCAGGTAAGTATGATCGGCGCACGAGCGCGCCCAGATACTCCGCGCACAGGTTAGTACTCGCCAAATGTCCCGTCCACCCACTGAAACTTGAACAAAAGGTCATCGATTTCGAACACCTTGATGAGCTGGGGCTCAAGGCTGGTCGGTGGGACATTGTGTTCGTCACGCTGAGCATGACACGCTCGAACGCATGCGGGGCGGCGCAGTGAGAAGATCGATCGATCGTGCGTACCGGGGTGTGGGACGAAAACAACTGCTGCTTGATGCTGACGATTCTGGATTTAGATTATGAAGGTACGTCGAGTGTATGCGGGGCAGTCAAGACGAACAACCCAATAAACAAGCAGCGGGGCGTGTATTTCCAAGTAGGGTCTGATTTGTTGTAAACTTGACCAGCGCACTTTAGCTTCCTTTTATGGTAATGTTACATAAGCTTAGAGCGTACACTTTTCGGAGTAGCTTCTAGTTTATTTCCTCAGTAGCTTGACATCTACTGAGGGTAAGCCCTATTTCATAGGCATTTACTACTATACTAACCTACCTTAGTTCTCATAGGTAGTACTCTTAATATCAGTAGCTTGACATCTACTGAGGTTCTCATAGTTCCTAGCTTAGACCTCTGCCGAGCAATTCCAACCTCACAACATGATTTACAGAGGCCTCAAAGAATCACAATAACTCTCGGACACGTTGAACAAGTTGGAGAACAGTCTGTTGTTGTCAACTATTTTACACCACTTACATTCGTTCACTTTCTTTTTTAGAAACCGTATGGAGTCAAACTTGAGCAAGCACCACTGCACTCCACCTTTCCTTGAGTCTCGTCTCGACCAAAGTCCTACCTTCTTTATACAGTAGGTTACTATGACAGGACATCAGCCATCACAATCATGATCCCTGAACGCTAAGTTTGATGGCAGACCATCATCCCACGTATCGCCACTGGCACACTGCTAATGGCGCTGGCCTGCACAAGCCAGTGTATAGCAACAGGTATCATACTTCGATGCGCCCATTATATACTATAAGATTATAAGATTGCTTCCACTTTCAGGCTGTTTGCAACCCACTTCCCCAAGTCTCTGAGCAGAGTCGAGTCATGTCGAGCAACCTTGCCTCGCTATATGGATCGTTATACGGTTCGCTATACTTCGCTACTGTCATCTCAACCGCATTTTATGGCGTCACATGCATGCAGACGTGAGTACCGTTGCGGGTGATCCAAAACATATCCTCACTATTTCGACAGATTTTATTATTATGTTCAGTTAGGTTACATTTGCGTGTGCTTTTTCGTCGGCTTACCATGTCATCGTTTTAGCTATCAGAATGATCCTTCGTACATAAAGACCTTTGTAAGTCACCCTCTGAGCGACCCGAGAATGATAATGTACGATCCTTCTCAGGTAGCAATCATGTGGTCAAAGCCTTATCTTGCTTTAATTTGTGGCATACCGAACGTTGTACTACAGGGCACTCGATACGGTCCACGAAGCTCTGTGTGTTGCTGGTGGTTCGTTTCTTGACATACATGACACTTCGACATATGGTTTATCCCGTGCTTCGCACAGCTTACAAGCTTATGATGGCTGCCCTGTTGAACCCGCTTTCTTTTGCTAGTGGGAATGTGTGAGTTGTCACTTCTAGAACATTTTCCCATGCGTTGACATTCATCCATAGCGAGCTCGTCGTAAGCTATGTCTTTTATGTTCTTAGTGTGCCCACTGACAACTTATAGCTACAAAGCACTATGACGGTACCTATTTATCTTTGAGCCCTGATTGAATGACGATATCTCCAGATTCTTGTCACAGTATCAGTACAGGGTTTTCTTGTCTATCGGATCTACCTTTGTGCGTCCTGATATCCAAATTATTTCTCATTTACTCAGTGGCTCAGTTAGCGGGAAGAACATTGTTGGGCCATTTATATGGGTGAGAAGTATGCACTTAAGTGGTCCTATTCTCGCCTCACTCCTGTGATGTAGGTTGTCCTAGCATTCGTTGAGCTTGGTCAGTTTTTATAAACATTTTTGGACTGACATTAATAAGTTATTCTGAACATCAGTGTCGGGTTTCAGTATGCAATCATTGGTTGCATTTTTATCGATAATTATTGATGATTACAATGATAGTGTTTGTTGGAAAAACCCTGTACGGTGTCAACAGGTTCGTTTGTTTCTGTTTCCCGAACCGCAACTTTCATACCCTGCACGCATCTAACCCGTTTTCAGCGTAGTACATGCTGTTGGGATTCCTGGTAGTGGTTCATGGGAGGTAGGTATATACTTGACATTCCTGTTTGGACCCCAACATCTGTTGCATAGAT
>JBBPKJ010000316.1:13373-29615 GCA_038089195.1 Brasilioporus rufonigricans
ACTACGATCTATATAGATCGTAGTCACCATCTTTCTCTCCGTCGCAGCTGGAGTCGACGTCCTCATTGCCATTTTTATGACGTTCTTACTCGTCCACAAGAGGACCGCCACTGGTTTCGCAAAGTAACCCTTTTATGGTTGTCTATTTTATCTAGGAATGCATCTGATCATGAATTTTGGTCTGCAAGTACGGGACATCTTTTGCAACGCCTCACTATGTTGGCAGTAAACACAGGTATCTGGACAGCGACATTTGCTCTCCTGAGTGCCATTTTAGTACGTGTCGCCCACACCTTTCTGCAGAAATTTCCGACCCAAGCGGTATAGTTGCATGTCTTCCCAACAAACGAGGTCTACACCGTATTCGCTATGTCTCTTTGCCCGGTCTACTGCAATACCCTTCTTGCCAACTTGAATACGAGAGCTTCTATTCGGGGTGAGGCGACGACGCACAACATCAGTGTGGAACTGTTCAGCCCAAGTTCAAATTTCATGCTGTCCGATAGCACTAAGGACTCAAACAACAAACAGCACGGAGAGACGAAGTCGTCCCCATCTGCACGTCAGGTAGGTCTTCATATTCGTCCGACTAATTTGTCTACAGTTAATCGGATATATTTGGAAGATCACGGGGACGGCAATGTTCCAGTATGCCGACTAATCAATCACAGCGACAGCAGAGAATGCATGGACCTCGGAATGCAGAGCTGGACTCGACGTGTCTATCTTTGGATGATGTACTTGTTTGCCTTCTCGTTCCTCCACTTTGGGGGTATTGTTTTTGTTTGGTGTACGATACAACTATATGTCTGACCTCTTAAGGGGCAATGGTACGGCCTCGCCCTGCAGTGAATCACAATGTATGCATATAACTCTGTGAGTGGTATGACTTGCGACCTATTCTCACCCTTGCCCCATGCACACTGGCGTACTAGTCCATCCAAACCGTGTGTACCTTCTCCCCTTCGTCCAAGGACGTTCAAGTTCACATTCTCATCGTAAAGGCCATCCAGAACTGATGCTCACCTTCCAGACACCACCCATGGCACGGCGGCCCTCCCCTTGACACCCGTCCCCTTGAATCTGGCGGCGACAAGTCCATGCTTCTCGCTGCGCTCGACAAATTACACTCACTTTAAGTCTTTCCCTCGCTCCCGCAACGAAAGATGCGGCGGGGCAACCTCGTGATAAGTCTCACCAGGTTGGAACATTGTCGGCCGCTGGCTTGGGATCGAGGTCGAGCGTGGATAAGCGTCAGCAAACGGACTGTGTTACCGACCTCTGCCGGTGTCCCTTCATCTTCACGAACTTTGGCGGGTTGTCGTTCTCCACGGAGTCGCCGCACAGCGGTGGCACTAGTGCTACGGGGACCTGTGGTAAGCAGGGACACACCTCACTCCGACAGGCGAGGGAAAAGTGCACGTACCATCGGTGAGGAGTTCGCGCAAGTCGCTCGCGGGTTGGGCGAGTTTGGTGATTAAGGCGGTTGTCGCAGGCGACGATCAGCGTAGGCCAGCTGCAGGCGGCAGAACGCTGACGGGGCGGGCTTTTCCGAGTCCACACTATGTCTTTTGTTCTCACTCGTCCGATTTCGATTCGATGGTCCCGTGCCATTGCACGTTTACTGCTATCGTTACTCGTTCTTCCTTGTACATATCCAGTCAACTTCTTCAGGACCTATCCCCCTTCGGGAGGTTCTGGCGGCTAAACTGTCAATTCAGCACTCGCAGGGTGTGCGCGGTGGGAAGATAAGTAGCCTAGACGTCGTCCAACAAACTACTCAGCGGAGTTCTTAAGTGAATCGTGTTATTCTTCCGAGGCACAGACCCACTGGCAGGTTACGAGTTTACTGTGCCAGCTCAATGCACCGCTCCCGTTATCCTTTTTAGCTGCACCTATGCGAACAGAACTTAAAAGCTTCAACTTAAATTCCTGTCTAAGGGACACCTTACAGTGTTCCAAACTCTCAAGACTACATAATTCAGGCATGGCGTTGCGGGGCGTGTACGAAGCGGTATGACTATATGGGCGCGTAAGGAGAATCGGGTGGCATGTGGGTTGGGTGACAATGGGTATGATCCAGTCCTGGTCTCAGTCTTTGGTCTATAATGATCCTACTTCATACGAATTTACTTGGCCCCCAGGATCGCAGCTGCCTTGTTGGACAAGACGGTGAACCACGCGTCTCCGCCGGCGTCGACCTTGGTTGCGCCCACGTCAGTGGGAATGTGTGACGAGCCGAGGGCACCGGCTTTGGCCATGGATTTGGCAAGGAGGGGGACCTGTGGGTGGTCAGCGCTCAGCAGTTGGTCATGGACAGCAAGAGAGCGGAGAACAAGAGCAGAGGGAAGCGCACCTCTATTTCAACGTCTGAGTTGAAATGCGCGGCAGCGCCGGTGATGAGGCTTGGTGAAGGGATTAGCGCTACCCGAGAAAAGAATAAAAACAAAACGCGCAAGGTAGTGACATACCCTATAACCAACTCGGCAACGCGCTTTTGGGGGCGTTCGGCGCCGCGGAGGTACCCCGGGCGAAAGACGATCGCGTCTGCGTATCCGAGACGCGCGAGGGCGAGTTCCGTGAGTCCCTTGGATCTGTGTACGAGTGAGTTAATGGATCAATGGGAAGGAAGAGAGAAACGAGAGGGGACTTGCTTTGGATAGAGAAAGGGCGAGGACGGGTTCGCTCCTGTGGACTACAGGGCCAAACAACCGCACATATGCGGATACGAATGGCATCAGTAAATCGAACCCGACTGAAGGGCACTCGCCCACGCACCGAGAGATACACGACCCGTTGTTCGTGTGCCGGGTCGTCCGTCTTGGCTGCCGAGCATGCACGCACGACGTATCTATATAGTCCAAATCGCATGTCATCAGTATGAAGATGCAGTCACCCCCGCCCCACACTCCCGATACGCACTCGCGATCGATCTTTTCAAACTGCGCTGCCCCGCCCGCATTGGCACGCGTCGTACCCAGCGTGACGAACACGACATCCCACCGACCGGCTTTCAAACCCGCCTCGTCGAGGCGTTCAAAGTCGATGACTTTTTGTTCGAGTTTGGCTGGGTGGGCAAAGCTTTGGGCAGACCCTGAACCAGACGCGGAGGACCCAGGCGCGCTCACACGCCGACCGTATTCGCCCACGCGCGTCCATTCGTCGCTCGCGAGGAGCTCGCCAAGCAGTTTCTTGCCCACCGCCCCTGTTCCACCCAGGAGGAGGGCTGATTTACCAGTCTTGGTGGCCATAAGACGGAGGGCTGAGATCGTTGAGGAGGACAGGATAACGATGGGGATCGGAGGAGGGTTCTGAAGAGCACGATGAAGCGAGAAGGTGAAGGTCGCCTAGTGTATTTCAGACGCAGCTGGCTTGGTTCCTGCCGCGAGGCCGCGAATGCGACGGCACAAAGCCTGACTCAACGTAGATGACGGGTGTGAATTTCACTTCTGTCGACTCTCACGAATTTTGAAAAGCAACGAATGCACGATACATTAACGGAATGAAGACGCCACTTGATAGGAATGAAGACAAGTCCAAGGTAATTTCATTGAATAACTGGCATGCAGTACTAATAAGAACCACATGGACATCTTCTGGTGATGTTGAGAAGGAGTCACTACATCAGGAAAAGAAAGATAATCAGGGGTTAGACAATGGATTATAATTTATTATCATACATTACCTAACCCCTTTTCATGATTATAATGCATTATCTTCCTCTTACCCCTCCCCTGATGTATGAGCCTGAGACCAGGGGAAAGCCTTCTAAGACAAGGAACAACGAGTAGTACACACAATAATCATGTTGTACTGGGAGTGAATGGATGGACTGGATGACCATGGGCCCAGAGGAAGGTGAGATGACTCTGACAGGATGGTGAGTCATAAACTCTAGGCTGAAGCCTTGATTTACTAGGTGTATGAAATGGAAGGCTTCGACGGCTCTCATGGTACGGTCTAGTCACCAGACCGAGATGAAGGTCCCACTTGGGGTATGTTTTGTTAAATGGCTGACACGTACTGACAAGAGTCAAACGACCACCCCCTTGATGCACAGGCTTGGTTTATGGAAACTTCGAAGAATCGCAACTTTCAACTTGGGCACGGAGTAACTAGTGTTCTCATACTTTATTCGTCCATGTCCGAGGTGTTTCAGACACAAGAATCATGATCCGCGGCAGTGGAGCATCTCACGTATTGCCACTGTCACTGCCACTCGGTCTCATTAAACCAGACCTTTGAGTAAGTGATCAGAAGGTAGTCGGTCTGGCCACAGTGATCTCATGAGAACCGGTATGAACTTGTTTGCTGTGTATAGAGTGAGATACTATCGCGTTTTGATATGGCTAAGGCATCTATCTTTAGAAGGTGATGAACATGACTTGCTTGATTCGTTTTGAGATTCGATGCCTTTGTGCGTGTATATATACCATGAGCTTGGCGCCACACTGCTTTCAACACCGTTTCTTGAACTTCTTGCATCCTGGAGTAGAGTCGAGTCATGTCAGCCAACAGCGTCTCGCTATTGGGATCGATATATGCATCGATATACTTTTCTGCTGTCATGTCAACCGCATTTTATGGTGTCACATGCATGCAAACGTGAGTACTGTTATGGATGACACAAAATGCATTCTCACTGTCTGGACAGTTTTTTCTATTATGTCCAGTCAGGTCCACTTTTTTGTGCGCTTTCGTTAACTTACCACGTCATCGCTCTAGTTATCAGAGCGATCCTTTACACATAAAGATCTTCGTAGGTCACCTTATGAGCGATCCGAAGACGATAATGCACCATCCTTCCCAGGTAGCAGTCATGTGGTAAAGCTCCATTTGCTTTCGTCGACAACAAGCATGATGTTGTGCTATAGGACCCTCGATACAATTCATGAAGCTCTGACTGTTTCTGGTGGTCTGTTTCTTGACGTAAACAGTACTTGAATGCCCATCTCATATTATACTGCATATAGCCTATAAGTACATCATGAATGGAATGAAGAACCCATTTGCATTTATGACTCTAATTCCGTGAGTTAATCCAGGGTCATATTTCCCATCTTTTGATTCTCTCCCCTAGGGAATTGATTGTAAGCCCTGCCCTTGGTGATCTTAGGACACTTATTGACAATTAATAGCTGCAAGCCCTCTTTATGGTTCCTATTTTTTTTTTTTTCCAGATTAAATGTTGATGTCTTCAGACCCTGGTTGCACTACCGACACAAGGCTATTTTGTCTATCGGATCTACCTTTGTGCGTCTTAACATTTGAGTCTTTTCCCATTTACTCACACCTGCTCAGTCAGCAGGAAGAGCATTGTTGCACCATTTATATTCGTGAGCAGTGTGTACTTAGGTGGTTTCAGTCTCGCTTCATTCTGCAATGCAGGTTGTTCTAGCACTTGTTGAGCTTGGTAAGATTTTACAGATGTTGGAGGATTGAAACTGACCAGCTTTTCTGAACATCAGTGTGTTCTATCTGTATGCTACCATTGGCTGTGTTCACATCACTAAATGCTGACGATTATAATTCTAGTTTTTCTCAGAAAAGCGTTGTATAGTGCGAACGGGTTTGTCTGTTTCTCCTTTCTGCATTACAATTTTCTTGTTATGAATGCTTCCCACCTGTGACCAGCATGGATGTTGCCAAGATTAGCATTATAAATAGCGGATCATTGAAGGTATGGAGGTACTTTAAAGTTTACATTCAACATCACCCTCGATGTCTGCTGCACAGGCCCTAGCCACTGTCATTCTTTCTTTTGCAGCAGGAAAAGATCTCCTCATTTCCATTTTTATGACCTTCCTACTTGTCCGCGGGCAGGCTACCACTAGCTTTGCAAGGTTGGCCTGCGTTGCTATTTTTGCATCTGAGGAAAACTGTATCTGACCATGAATGTTGGTTCACAAGCACGGCACACATTTTGCAACGCCTTGTTATGTTTACAGTGAACACAGGTATCTGGACAGCTATGTTCGCTCTGCTGAGTATCAATTTAGTGCGTGTCATCCATACCTTTCTGCAACATTTCCTGACCTGACCGATATATAAGCTGTATCTCTTTCCGACCAAGATCCTCTATGCCATGTTCGCTATTCCACTCTGCTCACTCTACTGCAATACTCTTCTCGCCAACCTGAATGCGAGGGAGTATATTCAGAGTGAGGCTGCAACACACAATACTGATACAGGCTTGTTCAACCCAAGACCAAGTCTCCGAATAGCTGTTGGCACCAAGCGTATCAAACAGCGTGGAGAGGCGAAGTTGTACACTTCTACTCATTAGGTTGGTCCTTGTACTCGTCCAAGCTGGTTCATTTTCCTATGAGTTATTGGATACATTTGTAAGACCACAGCGGTGGCAATGTTCCTGGATGTTGATCAAGTCGTTGCGGTAGCAGCCGAGAATTTGTAAACTTAGGACTGGAGAGCAGGACTCGACGTGTCCATCTTCTTGGCCATGTATTCGACCATTTCCTTGTTCCTCCACCTTAGGGGAACACTGTCATTTGGGGTGTACTATATCACTTGTGTCTGACCTCTTGCTAGCGCTTCAATGGCCCAGGGATATCACATCACCTGTGGCGGATCATTGACACCATCTATGTATTTATAATGGTATTCAAACACGCCGAGATTGGTCCTGCGCGAGACATGACTTGAAGCTTAGCGTCTTTGCCTCATGTACATGTCCTACGACCACACAAGTAATCAAATATCAAACGATACCAGTCGAGATTCCCTCTAAATCGAGCTGAGGTCACCAAACATTATGGATCAGCATCCAGGATTTATTTAATTGCCACTGGAAGTGTACCTCGTCATCAACCATCCACACCATAGTAAAGTCGAGGTTCGCTCATCTAAACAGGCCCTCGATGCACGGTCATGGAGAACAAGGCCGAAAACGGTGATTCACCATGATGATTATCTCTCGTTTTCCCGTTCTATTTGGTTGCCCTACGCTGCACGGAATCACAGTTATTTCTATCATTGCTATTCGTGGCTCGTTCACTCCTCGTACGTGTTTAACCTGTGATGCACCTCTTTCGCTACGTTGCCCGTTGCGCCAGACATCAAAGGGAAAGGGACAAGGTGCACCAGCATTTCGACATTTTGGATTGAAATTGGCAGCAGCACCGTTGATGAAGCCAGATGAGCTTGAAGAAGCGGGGCACAGCGTCAGGAGACCAACAAGAGACCGAAACGAACCATCGAGTGGCGCATCCAGCAACCGACTTGACGATGCGCCTTGCAGACCGTTCGTGAAGATACCCAAAGCGATGGGCAATTGCCGGTGCGTCTGCCTATTCAAGACGTGTGAGGGGAGCTTTGTGACACCCACTCTTGGATCTTTGCATGGGTGGGTCTGGGGGTTGGTAACGACGGTAGGGAAACGGGAAAACACGGCGTGGGATTTGCTTTGGGTAGAGGAGGACGGCAGAAGCCGGCTAGAGTGAATACATGAATGCGCGAATGGGCGCAACTTATGATCCGTTGCTCGTGTGCTGGATCAACCATCTGTAGCGCCTCGCGCGCGCTCGCGACGTACCTACTAGTATAATCCAACATGCCATCGCCACCATCACTGGCAGCCCACACGCATTCGTGATCAATCTTTTCAAACTGCGCCGCGCCACCCTCACTGTGCCCTGAGAGTTGTGTTCAAGGTAAGGGACATGATGCCTCACTGATGGGCTTGTCGAGGTTTTTCGAAAACGATGTCAAGTTAGGCTTATCCTGTTATTAACCGAACAGACATGGACCAGGACAGATCTTACACATCCACCGAACTCGCCCATGCGGGTTCATTCGTCGCTCACAAGGAGCTCCAAGTCTGCGAGGAGGTTCTTGCTCACCGCGACCGTCCGGCGCAGCAGAAGCGCTGAATTGCTCTCAATAGCCATGCGGGTAGATACCGGAATCGTTGCAATGATAGGATCATCAATCAGACTTGAGGATAGCGAACACAGTTACAAGACTACAGGAAAATAAGGAACGTCAAGGTTCGCCAGTGTTATACAAGACGTTGCTTGCTTAGTAATATCTAGCGCTTATGAATCTTGGCCCTAGATGGACTTCACTTGCTCTGCCGGGAGCGTGAATAGATCGGGGCGAAGTTTGCATCACAATCGTGATAATACCGTTGCCATGGTTGATGAGGTCCTAGAATTAGGTTCAGGCTTCATGTTAGTTGTCGCCTCCACCTAGTCCGAGGAGCCCGCAAACGAAACCGAGGTTCCTCATTGGACGATAGTCATTCAACTGGCCAGTGATTTGAAAAGCGGGTCTTAATTCATCATGTTGAAAATCATCAATTTCTGATGCGCCCATGATACTTTGATGCTGATGAATATACCGTACGAGGTCACCTACCATCATTCTACGCGGCACCAAAGCTCGTGCATACAATATATATATCAAGAACTGGCTACTGCTCTATTTTCAGCACTGTCTCCCGTTCTCATATTGCGAAGAGTTGAAAAGCTGAGACATGTCAACCGAACTCGTCTCACTATTTGGACCCCTATATGGCTCCTTTTACTTTGCTGCCGTCCTGTCTACCGTATTTTACGGTGTTGCATGCATGCAAACGTGAGTACCGTTTATTCCAACGTGTCGTGCAGGGGTGGAACAAAACACATTCTCACTGGCAGTGCTTGAATAGATTCTTCTACTATGTCCAGTTAGTTACATCTTCGTGTGCCCTTTTGTCAGCTTACTATCTCATCACTCCAGCTATGAGAACGATCCTTTGTACATAAAGATATTTGTAAGTCACCTTGTGAACATGCTCTGAATGACGGTGTATCATCTTCTCAGGTGGCAATCATGTGGTAATGCCCCGTCTTGCTCTGGTTCGTGGCATACCTAATGTTTTACTACAGGGCACTCAATACAATTCACGAAGCTCTGACTGTTGCTGGTGGTCCGTTTCTGGGCATACATAATACCTTAATGCCTAGTTTATATTGTGCTGCATTTAGCCTACAAATACGTTATGGCTGGCCTGGTGAACCCATTTTCAATTATAGTTGTGACACCGTGAGTCATTTCAGAACTACGTTTTCTTTTCATGTATTGATATTTTCCCTAGCGAACTCATCGTAAGTCCCGTCCGTGAGGTCCTTAGAATGCCCACTAACAACGCATAGGTACAAGGCCTCTTGACGGTACCCATTTGTTTTCTGCCCAGATGAATGCTGATATTTTCAGACCCTTGTTGCGCTACCAACGCAAGGCTACCTTGTCTATCGAATCTATCTTTGTGCGTCTTGACATCGGAGCCTTTTTTACATTTACTCACAATCACTCAGTCAGCAGGAAGAACATTATTGCACCACTTATATTCGTAAGGAATGTGCACTCAAATGGTTTAACTTTTGTTTCATTCCTTTGATACAGGTTATTTTAGCGCCGGTCGCCTTCGGTCAGATTTTACGTACACTAGCAGACTGACGCTAACAAGGGTTTTCCTAACTATTAGTATGTTGTATTCGTACGCTATCGTTGGTCGCGTTTACATCAGTGAATGCTGATGGTTGTAATCTTAGTTTATGTCGAAAAGGCGCTGTATAGTGCAAACGGGTTTGTCTGTTTTTCCTTCCTGGACTACGATTTGCTTATTACGCGCGATTCCTCCTCGTTCCCAGCACACGTGTTATTGAGATCAATATTCTTAACAGCGGTTCGTTGGAGGTGGGGATATGCTTTTAAAGTTTATGTTCACATTTGCACGTCAACCTCAATATCTGCTGCACAGATCCTAGCCACCATCCTTCTCTCTATCTCGGCTGGAGAAGATATCTTAATTGCCATTTTCATGACGTTCTTACTCGTCCACGAGCGGACAGCCGCTATTTTTTCAGGGTAAGCCTACATGGCCATTCCTACATGGCCGTTCTTCGTATCATGCATCTGATCATGAACTTCTGTCGGCAAGTACGGCACACATGTTGCAACGCCTCACCGTGTTTGCAGTGAACACGGGCATCTGGACAGCTATGTTCGCTCTCTTGAGCATCATTTTAGTGCGTGTCGACCGTTGCTATGGCACACTTTTCGCAGTATTTTCTAATTGATCCGTATAGCTACACCTCTTCCCGGCGAATGCACTCTTCGCCGCGGTTGCTATTCCCCTTTGCTCAATCTACTGCAACACGCTTCTTGCCAACTTGAATGCGAGGGCTTATATTCGGGGTGAGGCGACGACGTACAATTCTAATTTGGAATTGTTCTGTCCACGTCCCAGCTTCTGGGAGTCCAATAACACCAGGGACATCGAACAGCGTGGAGAGTCGAGGTCATTCTCTTCTATGCATTTAGTAAGTTCTTATACCCGTCTGAGTGATTGATTCTCCAATGGCTTACCAGATGAATTTGGAGTGACGATGTTCCAGAATGCCCACAGATCCGTGGCGGAGAATGATGCGAGCTTATGAGCCTTTTGACAAGAGGACTGGAGTCGACGCAACCAGTCCCCTTACCATGTAGCTGTTTGTTCCCTTTTACATCCACCATAGAGCAGGGTTCTTGAGAGCGTATACTGTAAAACTATGGCAGACTCTTTGCTAGCGACGCGACAGACCCAGAGATACCATCTCAGCCTTGTATTTAGTATTTATAGTAGTGTTTGAACATGAGACTTTACATGCCCTAGGTGTACGTCCTACTCAACCAACGAATGAACTACGCGTAAACGATCAAATATCAGACAACAGTCAAGATCCCCTCTGGTGAGTTGAGGTGATCAGATCGGGAGGCACGACGAATGCCAATACAAGTTCTGCCCCTTCCTCGGCTATCTCCTCCATAGTAAAACCCAGGTTTATTCATGACTACATGAGCGTAGCGTACAATGTCGAGATTGTTATGTGAGCCACCAATGCTTGCGATGTCTCAGAGTAGTCTGTCTGTGACACTGCTCAACCAAAGATCATAAATGGACTAGCAGTGCGTCAGTGCGGGGTGGTCAAAGGTGTGATGTGGGGGAAGACGGAGAACAGGGAAAAGAGAGAAAAGAAGATGGAGAAAAAGAGCACCTCAGTTTTAGTGTTTGACCTGAGAAGTACCGTGGCGCCGATGGTGAGGCTAGGTGGGTGTAAACAGACCGGGGTGGCATCAACTGGAAGAACGAAGGAGAGGGAACGAGTAGCGTACCTAGCGACCGGCTCGGCGACGCCCATTTCGGCTCGATCTATGTTGTGATGGTACCCCAGACACGCAGGTGCTGGGTCCTAAGATATACTTCCGCTGCAAGTTGGCAGTGTTCCACGGGTTTCAGTATGAACATGGGGATGAATGTAGTGCTCATGATAGTAGCCAGCGTTGTACCCAGTGTCACGATGACGTTCCGCCCTCGTCGAGGTTTCGAAACTGACGAGTGTTTGTTCGAAGGTCATCGACCTTGACGCAGGTCCAGACATGGAACGCGCACACGCGCGTCCATTCATCGCTCACAAGTAGTTTCTTCCCCACGGCGCCTGTCCT
This sequence comes from Brasilioporus rufonigricans, assembly GCA_038089195.1. NCBI lineage: Eukaryota > Fungi > Basidiomycota > Agaricomycetes > Boletales > Boletaceae > Brasilioporus > Brasilioporus rufonigricans. The sequence goes on from JBBPKJ010000316.1 coordinate 24,864, forward strand.
GATTTGTGGCCATGAGACCGAGTACTGGAGTCATTGAATGACAAGGTGAGGAATCGGGCCCGAGTCGGTGTTCTGCCGTCATAAGTTATATTTCCTTTTCGGACACCACGTTACTACGCACTGCGCGCCCCTTCATACACCATCTGGTCACCAGTCGAGTCACTTGGCCGGACTTTGCAGGCCTGTTTGGGTCCCCACACAAGGTGACCTTCTTCCTGAATAAGTGACCATCAGATGTTTCAGCCAGCTGCTAGATAGTGTTAACTATGCCATGCGGGACAGTGGAAATTAAGACTCAAGAGGAAAGATTGTAGGTACGCACCAGCTGTATCCAGAGTCATCATATTTTGATGCGCCAGCAGTGATATTTGATTGGTCTGATGCTTCGATATTAGACAACACCCTTACATATGTCATATATACTGCGAGCTGGCTCCCACTCCGTTTTCGACGCTGTTCCCTTTCCTGCGTGCTAAGGGAAGTGATGTCGACCGACCTTGTCTCACTGTTTGGACCCCTATATGGTTCGTTTTACTTCGCTGTTCTCATGTCGACCGCATTATACGGTGTCGCATGCATGCAAACGTGAGTACTGTTCGTTCCAAACCATATCGTGCGGATAGAATGATATATTCTCACTGCTCTGATAGATACTTCTATTATGTACAGTCAGCCCAATCCATGTTCCTTGTGTTCTCCCGCTGGCTTACCATGCCTTCACTCCAGCTACCAGAATGATCCTCCACGCATGAAAATTTTCGTAAGTCAACCCGTGAGCACACCCTATGAGAATAACATTGTAACATCCTTCCTAGGTAGCAATTATGTGGTAAAATTTCTATCTTGTCTCTGTTTGGGGTGTGCCAATACTTCGCTATAGGGCCCTCAACACAATTCATGAAGCTCTGATTGTTTCTGGCGGTCTGTTTTTCGACATACATAACAATAGGATATCTAATTCATATTATACTTCATACAGTGTACAAGTACATTATGCTTGGTCTGATGGACCCATTTTCATTCACGACTGAAATCCCGTGAGTCATTGTTTCAGTAAGTCATTTTTTCGTGCGTTGATACCCTCCCCAGTGAAAATATCGTGAGGCCCATCTTTGAACGTCTTTAGAAGGCCAACTGAAAGCTAGCAGGTACAGATACTCTTGACGGTACTTGTTTGTTTTTGTGTGCAGATTCGGTGCTAATATTTTTAGACCCTGATTGCTGTAGCAACACAAGGGTTCCTTGTCTATCGAATCTATGTTTGTGCGTCCCGCGTGCGAGTCTTCTTTCTATGTACTCAAAAGTTGCTCAGTTAGCGGGAAGAATATCATCATGCCACTTATATTTGTAAGGATTGTGCACTCAAGTGGAGTCATTCTCGCTTCATCCTTTGACCTAGGTTGTCCTAGCCCTCGTCACACTTGGTCAGATGTTATAAACATTGAGGGAGTGAAACTAACGAGGTTTTCTGATCTTCAGTGTGTTCTATCCGTATGCTGTCGTAAAGTCGCATTAACATCAGTAAATACTAATGACTATATTCTCAGTTTTTGTTGGAATAACGCTGTATAGTGGTGCGGATGGGTTTGTTTGATCACTTCCTGGACTATATACTATTTCTACTTGTTTTCAGGGTACATGTTGTTGACATTGGCATTCTCCATAGGGGTTCATTGGAGGTAATGATCTACTTGATGGTCACATTCTAACGATTATCTTCACGTCTGCCGTATAGGTATTATCCACCATCCTTCTCGCTGTCTCTGTCGGAAAAGATATCCTCATTGCCATTGCCATGGCGTTCTTACTTGTCCGTGAGCGCACTACCGCTGTATTTGCGAGGTAAGCCTGCATGGCTATTCTTGCATAGATGTTGCCATGAATTTTGATCTGCCAGCACGGCACGCCTCTTGCAACGTCTCATCCTATTTGCAGTGAACACAGGTTTCTGGACAGTGACGTTCGATATTTTGGTCATCATTTTAGTGCGTGTCATTCGTTGCTACACACACTTTTCTACAATATTCCTAATCTCGTGTCGATCGGTACAGATGTATCTCTTCCCGAAGAAGGCCCTCGATGCCGTGTTCGGTATTCCCATTTGCTCACTCTACTATAACACACTGCTTGCCAACTTGAACGTGAGGGCCTACATTCGGGGTGAGGCGACGATGGATTTGGTGTTCCACCCAAGTCCCAGTTTCTGGATGTCCGATAGTACCAAGGATGTCGAACAGCATGGAGGGGTGAATACATTCTCTTCTGCACACTAGGTAGGTTCTCATGATTCACTTGACCATGGCTCATCAAATGCTTTTGGAAGACAAAAGATGATGCTAATGATGTTCTTGGTTGTCGAAGGATCCATAGCAGTAAGAAAGAAAGTGTGAATTTGTACTTAGACTACCCGAGTCCTTAGTGTGTATAGTGCCATCATCATTCGCTCAATGTATGTATATAGTGATACCGTTCATACATGCCATGCAACGCCAAGCCAGGATCGTCCCAAGGGATAGGCACACAGCATCACTCGTTCCTAGGTCTGACAAAAGTTGGGATTGAAGGTTTCCGCCCCCGTCCCTAACTTTGGTCTTGGCCCCGGTTTAAGGTGGTTCCGGATCTGTGTTCCTATTTAGTTCGAAAGATCCCAGCATACTTATTTGACAAGATGGTAAGCTAGGGGTGTTTTCCGGTGTCAATATCAGTTGCCCACATCAATTGGGTTACGTGACGAGCCGAGGGTGCCGGCTTTGGGCGTGAATTTGGCGAGAAGGGCCTGTGGGGTAGCTGGATGTGAGGACAAGGAATGCAAGACAATAGGAAAAGATAGAAAGATGGGAGAGATAGGGAGGGCATACCAGATTTCGACGTTGTATAATAAGCCTGCTGTGGCGCTGATGACGAAGCCGAATAAAGCGACAGGGCACAGGGTAAGAATAAAGCGAACAAAGCGAACAAATGAGTAGTATACTTAATGACCATCCCAACAATGCGCCACTAAGATCGCTCGGTGCCGTGCAAGTACCACAGGCGGAAGATGATCGTGTCTGTGGATCAGAGACACACGAGGACGAGCTCTGTGAGACGGATGCTTTGATCTATGCGCAGACGGATTAGTAAGTCGGTAATGGTGGTAGGGAAACATTGGACTACTAGAGGGACTTGCTTTGGAGATGAAGGATTAAATCGGGTTCACTCCTGTGGAGTAGGTATGAGTACCGTACGGGCAGACATAGATGGCATAAGGTAATGAAGACAGCCGAACAGTACTTGCCTATGCACTAGAGATGGATCATGTGCCAGATCTTCCGTCCTGGCTCTGTGCGCACGCGCGACGTCATGACGATACCTGTTCATCTTTGTTCCCAGTTCAAGTGCTGATATCTCCAGACCCCCGTTGCAGTACCATCACAGGACTTTCTTGTCTACCAGATCTACGTTTGCGTCTCGATGTACGAGTCATTTACTCACAGTGGCTAAGTTAGCGGGAAGAACGTTGTTGCGTCGTTTACATGGGTAGGAAGTAAGCACTCAAGTGGATTTATGCTTACCTCGTTTCTGTGATATAAATTATTATAGCGTAGTGTACAGTGTCAAGATCTTTTTGTGAGCCGTCAATGCTTGCGGTGTCTTGGACCACTCGGTCTGCAATACTGCTCGACTAAAGATCGTAAAAGACTAGCGGTGCACGATCGGACTTGGCGTCATTACAGGATGGTCAAAGAAAGAGCCATGGAGGGGAGAGACAGGGAATAGGGAAAGAGAGAAGGGTGTAAGGGTGAGATAGAGGGCATATCCCAATTTCGAGATCGACTGCGGCGCCGGTGACGAGGCTAGATGAGTTTAAAGAGACAGGACGTAGCATCAACACGAATTACAAAAGTGAGCGAGTGAGCGATGTACCTCGTGACCGACTCAGCGATGCCCCATTCAGCCCATCTGCGCTGCACAGGCGAGCGGTGATGCTCAAATAAACACGCTGGGGTTTGATAGGCGGGCTCTAAGACGCACTTCCGCTGCAGGTTTGTGGTGTTCTGCAGGTTTCAGTAGAACCTGGAGACATATGTAATGTTCATGATAGCGGCCCGTGTCGTACCCACCGGCGGTGTCACGAAGACGACGTCCTACCCTCGTCCAGGCTTCGAAACTGATGACTTTTTGTTCGTGTGTCGTTGACCCAGACATAGGATCAGACATGGAGCATGCACCCCTGTCCACTTGTCGCCTGTCAGCAGTTTCTCGCCTATGGCGCCCGTCTTGATCGTTCAATGTGACCGTAAAGGTTGAGCACTGCCAGTGGAAGGGTGTTGGAAAATCGTTGGACTTCCTTTTTTGGACACCGGACGGTGTTGATTTACCATGAACATGCTCCATTTCACAGACTGGTGACCAGTCTAGCCACCTGTCGGACTGGCGGTCTTGTTGGAGTCCCAAAATGAGATATCCTTCCTGCTCAGATGACAGTTATGTTGGAATATTTAGTTGATTACTTTATTCGCTTATATAAGCACTACTTACATCGCACGCTACTGTAGTTCTTACTTTAGTGACCACTTTACTAGGGTATTCTACAAATTACAGCGGCTAACAAAAGTCAGTGGAAAAGTTGACACAAAATGTTTGCTTTCGGGTGATCCCGAGCAAGGACCCCAGATGTAACCCTAGTAAATTTGTATAGTAGTCAATGCGCTCCATCCGTGTCCGCTTGCCACCCATCCCGCCCGTCCTCGTTCGAGCTCCCTGCCCGTCCAG
>JBBPKJ010000317.1:0-29577 GCA_038089195.1 Brasilioporus rufonigricans
GTAGCACAACGATCATCTTGTTTTTCCCTTTCCTTCCCTCGCTCTTCTCTCACAATAGGATTGCTCGTTCAAGCTCTGTTTCCTGTCCGCCGCAGTGTTGCCGTCCCACGACGGCTTTCCATGTCAATCCTGGACGTTGAACGTTGAACGCCTCTTGCAACGAAAGGGAAGTGTCTTCCGGATGCTCATACATACGAGCAGGGACAAGGAGGTTTTGCTGACCATGATGGAACATCGAGCGTCTCAGCAATTTTCATTCTACGAGAGCACAATTCGTATACTTTTTGGATGAATAACTACGGCGAGGAACGGAGCCAATTTCAAACAAGAACAACCACGGCCAGAGAAATGAAGCAGATTTACATATTTGAAGTCATTTCATCAGATCAGTATCGCTTGAAGCCAGAATCTTCTGCCCGGCTATTACGGTGGTAATCTCTGACGCGGGTCGATTCCCGGCCAGAGTACCTTTCGTCGGAATGAGTTGGTCCGCCATATCTCGAGTCATACCGCGTCGGACTGAGTGAGCGACGTCTGGAACAAGGTGTTGCGTAAATTCGCAGTGATGTGGGTAATGAATAAACATACCGAGATCGGGACCCGTTGGCATTGCCACCAGTGTAAGGAGGGGGTGGCGTCGCCGGACGTCTGCGTGTTTCCTGATGATGGCCGCTAAGGAAGGCGGTTATCGATCCCCGAGCTTGCGGAATAGAGGATATTCTTACCGAGGGGCCTTGTCATACTCCTCTCTCCAAGATGGTGGTGGACCAGGAGGGGTTCGAGGCCTTCCACTGTGCGCTGGGTATTGCGCACTCCTGTCTTCTGAAAAGGGAGGGCGCCGATCAAATCGATCGCAAGATTCGCGGTCAGGTGCGGCGTAATCCCTCTCGGAACCGTGGTGTCTACCTCGTTCGTGACGAGACACCGGTGGTGGCGCGGGAGGACTTCGCATGCGATAATCATCGTACTCACGACGTGAAGGTTGATCATCGCGGCGATCACGAGGCGGTGGAGTTGGAGCCCGCCGATGGTCTCGCGGAGGTGGGGCCGAGGGAGTCTCGTAATAGCGATCATCTTTCGAGCTTGGGTACTTGGAATATTCATCCCGATACGAGTGGGCATCTTTAGAGGTGTGATGATAATCACGAGCATCTCGCCCACGATCGTGCGAAGGGAGATCATACGTGGAACCACTGCGCCTAACGTGACGTGATCAGCTTTGAGTCGACGAAAAAGTCGGAGATCACCACTCACGATTGAGTAGCGGGACGGGGGCATTCCCTGCCGTGGATCGTAAATTTTGCATCGATGCCCTGATAACAGCGCACTCACCTTGCCCAGTGACCGGTTTCACCGCATTTGAAGCATGCACCAGGGTCATCAGTCCGTTTAAACGATCGCCCGCGGCTATGGGAAGGCTCGACGCGGATTTTGTTCCCCATGAAATACCCTTCGTGATATCTGGCAATACTTTCCTCTGCAGCCTCTCTGCTGTCGAACTCCTAAACAGATGTCCGGCACGTCAACACTGAGCACAAAGCAGAAATCCACAAAAAAAATCTTACAACAAAGCCATATCCAAGTCTAAAAAAGAGGGTATCAGCAAGAGCCCCTCGTTGGAAAACGAGAGACGCACTTGAGCTCGACAGTGACGATGTTGCCTATCTTTCCAAAGCAGTTTCGTAGGTCCTCCGGGCGAGTGTGATCAGGGAGGCCACCGATGTAAATTTTGTTCGGCTAAGTGGCGCAGAGTTTCAATACCGGGGCCAGACAACAAGAAAGCGATGGGGACCAAGTAGCGAAACCAGCAAGAAGCGTAATAGGTGTCCAGACAAGCAAATCGTCGGGCCTCCCGATCTCGACAGGGTGAAGCCGTGCACAAGTCCAAAGCGTAGCCCCCAGAGCACGACAGAGGCTGCAAGCGGGCTGCCCAGAGTGTAGAGAACATCGACACGAACAGGGCATGAGGACAGGGGACAACGGGAGTAGCAGAGCAGGAATTAAACAGCAAAAACGAGAGGATAAGACCTAAGCACCTTGACTTGTCTGTCACGAGAAGATTCTGTCTTTGCACCGTGCATGTCTTCAAAGGCCTTGCCGGTGATCATTTCAGCCTGTCCAGCGTCGTCGAGTTGGATATCGCTTGCGCCGTTTTCCATTTCGTGGATGCCAGTGGCGGGTCCCATTGCTGTGGCAAGATCGTCGTCAGCCAAGCTCCACTCAGCGGTGCTGCGTGTCTTTGGGCCCATAGCGGAGATGTGAATGATGGGTGGTGTTGCGTCGCAGTTTTGTTTTCTATTTTTATTATATTTCTTGGTCATCAGGGAAAAAAAAAATCAATCTCAGCGGCAAAAAATTATCGCACTAGACTACAAATCTCGACACAAGTCCAGTCTTTCAAGTACAATAGAAAAAGGTCCATTTTCCTCGACCAGCCTTGTGCCAGCATTTTCAAACCAGGGTCCACATCCCGCTAACGACTGCGATCACCACGAGCATGAGAACGCTGCCGAAAGCATTCGTATTGAGGGCAGCGGTACCACTAGTGCCAGAACCAGAGCTCGATCCACCGCTGGAACCACCACCGGAGCTCCCCGCAGGAAGTGTCGGGACAGACGTGCTAGTGGCGCTAGCCAGACAGGACGAAGCAGCCGCGTTGGCTGCATTGGTGCCACTTGGTGCGTGAGAGTTTACAGTACCATTTCCGCTAAAGCTGCACGCCACGGGGTTGTTGTTGTTGGCGAGATAGTATTCGCTCATTACCCAAGACAGCATGACGGCTACAGGAAATCATCTGAGTGCCTGACTAGGGACACAGGAAAAAACGACACGCACTTGGATCACACGAAGACACGATACCATACGTGCCAGTTGTACCATTGGCCGAGATGGCATTGCAATTGCCACCCGCCTGACCGAGCTGGCTGCAACCATAATTAAGCAACGAACCGACGATTGCACTATAGTTTGAGGTGGTCGGAGTGAACTGACAGCTCAAGTTGTTCTCCAAACACGTGCAGGCGGCAAGGTTGGGTGTGGGTGGTAAGGTGGTAGAAGCAAGCATAGTCGAGTTCTGCTGTGGGCAGGCCGGGTAGCTCGTTGATCCTGCTGTGCTCTTGGAGGGTGAATTAGGAGGCGAAGCTTTGGTATACTGAGTCTTGAGATTGTTGAAGTTGCCGTTCACCGTGACAGTGCTGCCATCGGTAGAGATGGACACTATACCATAGTCGCCCCCCGCGCTCGAGGCAGGAAAGTAGGAGAAGGCAATACCACCCGACCAGACAGGGGACATATCAGAGCTGAGTAGAGCTCCGACCTCACTCCAGTCCGTTACTGGATTTGTGGGGCAACCAAACTCGCTAAAGTAGGCGGGAACGTTGTAGGCCGAATAAAGAGCCTCCGTCCCAGCATAAGATGCCTGGAAGGTCGAGGTTCCGCACCATTCGCTACATCAGCGTCAGATACCCCATGTCAAGAGGGAAAAAAAGACATGGTACGTACTAGTTGTTAAGGCCATAAAGATCGATTGCACTGGTACCAGAGTTAGCACCCGAGGGATCACAGGACAGATATTCGGCAAGGGGAAGAATCCACGACGGATCGCCATCGATGGCAGCATATCCAACAAGAACGGACGACTTGATAGATTTACTACGGCAAAAAATAAGATTGGCGGACTGCTGGAATAACCTCGGCGTAACACGCACAGATATGCTTTGATGTCACGGGCAGCCGCCTTCACAAACGTGGCTGCGGCTGTTCCATTGGCTGCTGTGACGACTTCGTTTCCAACATTGAAAGCCAGGACATTGTCGTACTTTGAAAAGGCCTGGATAGTCTGGAGATATTGGTTGAGAAGTGCAGTACTCCATGCCGGAGCATCGCGATTGATAGAGCCGTTTACGGGCAAGGCCAGATCAATTCTGCAACACAGTCAGAAACCGCAGCCGTGCCTGAGCGTGCTGCGCATCACTCACATGGTATAAATTCCAGCGTTGCTGAATAACGACATACATGTGTCGTGGTTTAGGGCTGAGTTGACGCTGTAGGCACGAATGGTGTTGACACCGAGTTGCTGGAGATAGGCCAGGTCACGTTGACAAGTAGTGCCATTAGCCAAAGGGTCGATGTAGGTTGAGGGCTCGAGGAAAGGGTTGTTCGGGTCCGCAACGACCTGACCTAAAGGTAAAATGAGTCGACATGAGGCAGGAGAAATGGAAGATGCGCACCCTGTTCCTGGTATGCGACACCTTTGATATAGAATCTATTGCCGTCGGCGGTATAGAGGTATCTACCAGCACGAGAGACAGCCTGGATGGCATTCACGCCAGAAAGAGTGGCGCCCGCAAAAGCGAGGGCAGCTGCGGTATGCAGACGCATAGCTGAGGGAAAGAAGGGGGAAAGAAATGTAGGGAGCGAACGAGATCAGACCGATGTAAATATGAGGGAGCCAACTGACAGTGTGGGGAAAAGTTTGATCCGTTTATATACCGATCTGGGACTTGCCGGTCTCTTTAAAATTACAGCTGATTTCTCCTGTGGGCCTGGAGAGTTGCTGCGCTGGATTCGGCCAGTTTCTCGGAGACCTTGTTCTGAATAATGAATTCTCGACATGTCAATGTCCCTCACGACACCCGTTCCACCGTATCCCGTGGTGGTATCACCTTCTTCCTCGGCCCACCAGGGCGGAAGAAACACTTGTGTTGGTCAAATTGGATCCGGGATGCGTGTCCCTTGCCGGGTATCACTACTTGCAACACATCCAAAACTGGTCTAGAAAGCAACGACGCATAGATTGCACAATAAGTACACAAGGTAGTGCTGCGGCATGTTTCGCCATTAAACAGACATTGCTTTAGATGAGTGGAAGATTAAGGCTGTACAAATGCGGCAGATAAAGGCATGAAAGAAAGAGGCAAGACAACTGGAAATGTTCAGAAAGCAAGGCCAAATAATAGCTATGGGGTGTGGTTGTATATGCCGGACCAGAGTACAAGCATGCGAGGTAATATGATCGAAGCCGGCCGATGCCCATAGATCGAAAGGGTACTCCGGGAAGACGGGATGAGGCAAGCAACAAGTAACATGGAGGTATCAGGCGCCAAGCGCGAGGGAGTTAGAATATACATAGAAATAGGACATTAACGAGCGGCTAGAAGGTTGAGCCAGGACGGGTTGGTTACACGGGATGTTTACATCCCGTATCCGTAGTTCTGGTAGGGATCGCTCAATGATCCAGCGAGACCAACGTTGCCAAAGCTCACGTTAGCGTATGCCGACACACCAGAATAGCCGCCGGCGTGGGTATGAGGGGGTGTCAAGCTCGCATTATGTGGCGAGTTGTTTTGTAAGACATATCCATCGATGGAACGTGCTTGTAGACCATGCAATTGAGGTGCCAAATGTGAGGGGCCATATGAACCTTGTCCTTGCATTCCATAGAGGTTAGCCTGGGTTGCGTAGATATCTGCAATCGGGCCGTTGGGGTGGATACCTTGTGGTAGGTGCCGCCCAGTAGCGGTGGCGTGAGCTAAGCCAAGCGCCTGGCTGTTGAGGTTCATGTTGAGCATCTGATGTCCATGGTATCCGCCGTTGTAATTGTCCACTTGCTCGCGCTGCAGTTTGTTTTGAATACGTTTGCCATAGGGAGTATTCCGAATAAGTGGGAGAACTGGACGAATACCCTCAACCAGAAGGGCACGCTGGGTAGGCTCTGCATAGTCGAGCGCAGTCTGGATGTCGTCAGTAGCTAGTATTTCCGACGAAATAAACACCGACTTGAACACAGTAGTTGCCGTACGAGTCGCGCAACAACTTCTCCAGACGTGAACGGTTGAGCAACTCTTCGATGAGCATTTTTCTAGTATTATGTTCGGCCACACGAACGCACTGTATGGCAAACATGGCATGAATAATCTGGTATTTCCAACACAGGATTACCAACCTTTTCAATGACATTGGAACTGAATTTTTGAACCGAAAGGGCGCACACATTTCCTGCGAACTGGCGAATGACACCATCGCTGAAGCGATTGTCGTTCAGATCCAAAATATACTGCACGACCTAGTAACCGAGGTAACGTCACAACTCTCTGTCATGGCCACAGATGTTTCATGATACTCACATAGTTCCCATAGGGATCCTGGACCAATGTGAGAGCGTTATAGGTGATCTCATTCACAAGTTGGATGCGTTGATGATCAGAGGCGTGGTCAATGCATCGTTGTAACACACAACATCCGTGACGGTGAGTTGCAACTTCAACGCAATTAGCAGCGACAGCATTGTAGATAAACTGCCAGGGATGAATGTAAGTGTCAAACTCATCAAAAAGTGGACCGTCCATATGCACCTGATTGTCCTCAGGCGCAAGTTTGTTGAGGCATTTTTGAATGACATGGTTGCCGTTGAGGTCCTTGATAAGCACAACAACATGAAGGCTGAGTGCGACAATAATGGAATGAATCTGCGTATTGTATCTCTGATCAGTCTACATTCTCCCGTGAGTCTGGAAGAGAAAAAACGGATGGATCAGACTTGCCTGTCGTCTAGTGGACAGGAAGTCAATCATCTTTTGTACAGCACGAGTACCATGCATGTTAAGTGATATATTGACCAAGTCCTGTGCAACCGATTCGCAGATAACATTTCGTTGTTCGTCGGTGGAATACTCCAAGAGCTTTTGACACAGGTAGTTACCAAACGGATCTTCGCTTAATTAGTATGACGGCTAACGTAAGGTAATACTTGCGCCCACCTGTCATTAGATCGGCGAAGTGTCCAAAGGTTTCGCGGAAGATCATATCACGATGCTCCGGAACACCCTCTTCGAGCTTCTTTTGAAGGTACCGGCACCCATGCTGGTCCTTGCACAGCGCAGGAATTTCACCCTGAAGGTCTTCGATACGTGTACCAGCGAACCGGTTGACTAGAAAGTGTGAACTTCTTGACTTGGGCAAGAAGGCTGAGTTGGAGACTTACGATCCATATCACCACGTTTGTGTTTGGGACCATGTAGGCCGTTCATTTTACCGTCAGGCGCGCCACCCCGGCCGAGACCGAGACCATAACGAGACCCATTATGGTGGTAAAGTGCTGTAGACCCACTCGCACCGTTGACAATAGTACCGTTCCTCCCACCAGCCTCGAAACCGTAAGCACCGTAGCGAGAACCATCTATTTGGCTGGTGAGACCATACACCGAGTCAACACTGTATTGCTGCACTGGTGATGAGAAACATTTATAAATAGCAATACTAATGAAATACCTCAAAGGACAGACCAGAGTCACCGAATTGGCCGGATGATAATCGAGACAACGATGGCTGAATATCAGCCTTTGCCGACTCATCAAGGTGTTGATTTCCCTGAGAGGATAAGCGACCGCCGAGGTTTTGACCATCGGGGGTAAGCGGTGTGCCCGGAGTTGGTAACAGATGGTTACCGTTACCGTTCGTGATAGACAGAGGCGTCGCAGGGACAGATCGCGTCGCCGTGCTGAGACTGTCTAGAGCACAGGAAGGAGAGCCCCGACGAGAGGACGGAGCACCAGACGAGCCAAGAGTCATTTGCGACTGTTGACCGAGGTGGGGTGTCGACGTCCCGGTAACTGCACCAGCCAGTTTCCCACCGAGATCCATGGAAGAGGTCAACGTGAGAGTTGGGTTCGTCACCGTACGACGTTCGGTCCTGGAGTTCAAGCCATCTGGGCCACGAGGGTTGCTCACGAACTGTGGCCATTCAGATGGTGTTTCACCACGAGCAGGGAAGGAGTTGCGTGGAGAGGTCTGGGGACGATGAGCGAGGTCTAATGCCGCAGAAGACGTTGAAACCTAATAAAGGTCTAAAAAGCAGTACTCGAGGGTTGAACACAAACCTTACCTTGTTCGCATAGGATGCAAACTTGTCATCATCCGACGTCGGAAGGTTCCTCATAGCATCTTCACAATATGAGGTACAAAGGACCAAATGTGGCACAAGTCAAACTCACTGTGCATCTCTTGGTCCAACTGCTCGTCAAGCATCATACCGACGTTGTACTGTTGACCAGGACGCATGTGATCGTCCTCGCTAAACTTCCCCCTAGCCGCGATTGATGGCGCAGCCGCGCCAGGGCTTGGTGTAACTCGGCTAGGCCTTTCTCCAGCGAGCGCCATCCCCCGAAAATGCTCCACCAACTCTTCGTCGTGACTGCTCGTGGAAGTACGACGGCTCGCTGGCATGCTCTTCGCACCGGCGCGATTGTACTGCCCGTTCATACCATGACCGGACCCAAGCTCTGGCGAGACGTTGACGGACGGAGCGTAGGCAACAGACTTGCGCTTGTCGGCAACAGCAGACCCAACGGCCTTGGAGAGAACCTCTACGTCTACCGAAGAGTGGGAAAGGGCCGACTTGATGAGGTTGTCTCCGTGCAAGGCGGTATTGACGCGCGGTGGGGTGGTCGGAGCAGAGACGGCTAAACCGACGGAATCGTAGGGGATACTGAGCAGTTCCTGCGCTTGCTGCTGCTCCAAAACCCGCATCTGCTCTTCAAACAGCCTCCGCTGGATAACACGCTGACGTTCGTGTTCCAAACGTTTCAGTTCGACACGCTTTGTCGAGAAATGGTGATGAGACAACGACGAGCGCAGAGTGAGTGAGACTTACAGCCGAAATGTCTGGCATGTTGGTACCCAGCCTCGCAGCCTGGGACGGGTAATTTTAAACTAGGAATGGGCGCCTGTATGGAAGAAGACGTACCGAGTCTGCGAGGTCGAGGAAAGCAGGCGGACTCTGCTTTCTGCCATCCGGGGCGCGATTATCGACGGAAGGACTAATGTTTTCAGTAGAGCTCATCTTGAATAGTAAAGCGGAGGGCGACTTTTGTTCCAAAAGAAGTTGAAGACGAAAGACAGGTGGAAGGAAGAACAAGATTAGGAAACGGTAATGCTAGTTGCACAATGGTATTCCTGGGAGGGGGAAGCGAGTAAGAAGGGGTAGGGTAAGTGCAGCACAAGGAAGCGACCTTGAAGCTAATTTTGAGCCGTTCTAGGATGGACTGATGATACAATGGGGCCAGGAAGGCTGGGAGGGGGACGCGCCGGGGACGCGGGGACGAGGTGAGCGCGGCGGGGGGGAGGAGGGGGAGAACATACCTGAGGCAGAGAGCGGGTTTTTCGGAGCGCAATGCAAGGGAGGACGCTGGATGTCGAGTCGTCAGGACCAGCGAATTTAAGGCACTTCGGTAGTGCGTGGGGATCAAAAACGGGTGGGCTTACCCTTTTTTTTTCAAAGTCCGATACTTTGAGATATGTTTCTTTTTTTCTGTGTCGTAAATGCCGATCCCGCTGAAACAAAACATATCCGTAGCACACTCGCTCAGAGTCCCAGAGATAGTACCTGACCACCTCCCCCTCGTCGTCCTGGCGTCCATAGCAGCTCCCTGCACCATCCACCCCAGCCAACACACCGACCCGACGCCGCGTCCGCTATTCAGTACCACAAGCGATTGCCCGACCGGGTCCGCAAGGGTCCTTTGTTAATTCGCGAACCGCTACGCCCCTTGTGCACTTTGGTCATCACCCCCGTCAGGGCGGCGACACACCATGTCAACCCGAGCTTAATCTCGCCGCCACGCGAGAAGATAACGCATCGGACTTGCCACCTGACAAAGAACGTGTATTAGACAAACGAATCTACTGCGACGACAGTCGATACGCCAGTCAGCGACGTGGCATCAGGAATCTTTTCCTCCGCAGAGGCTGCGCCGTTCGGTACCTGTCCATTCCCCCCCTGCTTCAGTTCTGGGGTCTCGCTTTGTTCCGCAATATCAACAACAACGCCTTTGATCGTACGCCGATCGTCATCGTCCTCGGCACGACCACATTCTGCACCCTCCGAAGAGCTCGCTCGTACATCTACGAACGCACCGCCCTCTATGGCTTCAGCTGCGTCTGTCGCGGACTTCGCCGATGGTTGGAGAGTGGTGGGCGAATAGCGCGAGCGAAAGAAACCCGGGAGGGGTGGAAATCCGAGGGAAAGCTTCGAGTACCGCGAGAGCGTACTCGTACCCCCTTCACCCTGTCCAGCTTGAAGCGTGGCTGCACCACTGCTTGCAGAGGTTTCAGACTCTTGAGGCAGCTCGGCAGTAGACAGACTTGGACTTCGCCCCGCCTTTGGTGTTTCCGACGCTCGACTGGTAGCAGATGGGGATGCCGCACGAGGGGGTGTCGTCAGTCCCACCGTGGATAGTGAATCTCGATACCGCGGATGGCTTAGACTACCATCAGCAAGTGCTATAGAACAAAATTGCAGTGCCCACTCACCGAACACTTGCACACTCCCCGTCAGTAAGCGTAAGTAGTAAATTTTTCAGATTAGGTAGTGTATGGCGCATATCAAGCGCTCGCAGATCACGGTCTGCCATTAGCTAAGGCACAGGTGAGCATTGTCCATGATTGGATAGCAACAAACTCACCATTTCTATATCCTTGTTAAGAAGGAACATTGCATATTCGAATCTATACGTATCCACACCTTTCGAGAAAAGAGGAAACCTACAGTTTGTCAGTTGAAGAACCATACTCAGAAGAAAGGTCCGACACACATTCGGGGGCCAACCATCGCTGAGATGTTGTCTCTGATCAAGCTCCTGCTTCCAATGTACGTTATTGGGTAGACGAGACCCTTCCCCATATACACGGAGAGGAGCTGCACAAGATGGGCAGCATATCCCAAAGCTGTGGCCACAGATTCGTCCGTGACCTCTTTGTGAGATGAAAGGGACAAAGATGGTGCAGGTTCATTGGAGTTAAAGGGGATGGGTAAAGGAACGGCGAGAATTGTGAAAAGGAGTTCTGAAGGGGACAAAAGTTCGATAGGGTATATTGACGCAAGTGTCGATATGAGTGACGTTCGAACGGGTGGAATGCGATTTCGGACGGTAATGAGATTGTTCCTAAATGGACAGGTCAGCGTGGACGAAGAAGCCCGGCGAGGCTAGACCTACCGCTCCTCGGTGACTTCAGCCACGCGACCCGAGAGCACGTCCGTCTCTTGGACTTGCAGTGCCTTTGCCTTTGTGAGACAGTCGCTCCGGGTGCGGATCTGCATCCGGCGCACGGCAAGGTCATCACGTACTAAAGAAGAAAGTGAATTTCAGGCGTGTTGTGTAGCGAAATGAAGGAAGTACGATCTCGACATACAACGATTTGATCCTTCAATTATAGCTTGGGTTTCGGCCCGACGGTCTTCAACGCGCGCGCGCCGTTCGGAAGCTTCGCGTTTCTATGAATATTGGGTCAGACTCACGGCAATTACATAACAAGCCAACTTTGTACTCATGTACGTACCAGAGTTGAATCACGGTCTTTGGCAAGGCAAAGTTCGATTTCTCGAATGACAGCGTGGAGCGACTCTTCTGCGTCTCGTATAGAGGCTTGTAGGGCCACTAACCTGACGAAAATGAGTTAAGCGATGCGCACCGATTCGCTTGGGTCTACTTACTGCGAAAGCTCTCCGAAATTGGCCGTCCTTGCCTCCAATTTACGGGATCTCCGGGGAACACCTAATAATGACTGACTGCTCCGTATTATGTCATGGGACATTGAAGGAATGACCTGTGTAGTTTGACTGAGTTTACGGCTTTCTAATTCTGGGTCCGTATTGTAACCCGACGGAGACGGTGATCGTGACTGAGATCGTGGGCCAGACCAAGCAGGAGGTGGCAAGTGAAAGCTTTGGCCGGTCGGGAGGAAGGTCATCACAAGCGTGTTCGACGGTAACTGCGACGGATGGTTTTCGAGCTATGAAAGTAATGCGACGAGTAAGTCGACGAGTTCGCCATATCGGTCTCTCGCACCTACTTCGGGGGATAATGGTATCAGGTCCGACAACGAGAAGTCCCATTCCTCTAGCATCTTCCACCGCAGACTTCCAGAAGCACCCCCGCTATCGTCACTGTCCTTCTGTTTACCCTTGCCGTTTCCTAGATGCATAGTGTCGAGATCAACTTTTGCCCAAAGTTGAATCCTAAGCCTGTCGGCACTCAGGTCCGTGTGTTCTGAAAACTCGGACCGAGACGACCCATCGAGGCTATAATGTGGGTTTGTAGAAGGACGATGTATCGGCGAGATGTAATTGGGGACTTTGGGAGACACGGATCCCCCCGTAGAAGACGGAAGTGGTGACTGGTGACTCGAAGACCTCTGCAATGGCGCAGAAGACGATACCTTATGTGTCTTTACACCTGATGAGGACGAAGATACTTGCCGTGCCATGGGTTGTGACTTCCCCTTGGACAGGAATAAGCGCGAAGGTCCATGCGAGGCTGAAGGGGGGGAGAGCGACTTTGCTGCACCTATGCTTGCAGAGCGGGACGCCCTTGCTCCTTTGCGAGTAGCTTGTGCCGGGGCATTGGAGGGTGTTGCCAATGGAATGGGTGAAGCGGAGGGTCCACTGTCAGCGGGAGATCTTGGGTTCCCATTGATTGACGGTGATGGCGAAAGGGATGGTGGTTCAGGCACAGATATTGTGATAAACGTCTCCACGAGACGCGACCTGACGACCCTCTCCAAGGTCCGCTGAGAGTGATCGAAATGAAGCGTCGACATGGGGATATTCGAGACCGAACTGGTTGGTGCTCCCGACGAAAAGCTTACCGAGGGGCCATGCGAGGAAACCGTCGAGGTCGTCTGGATCTGATTTTGTCTCGTAGAGGGAGTGCCAGTGTTGGTGCCAAACGAGCGGGACAACGTATTCCCTAAGCCAGATGCTCCAGTGGCGGCGCCACCTGGAAAACCCGCGCGCGATTGTGCCCTCCGCCGCCCCTTTGTCTCCCCTTTGCCTCCCTTCGTCTCATCCGAAATACTGGTGATGTCCTCCGCAGGGACGTTCCTTAAGGTGTTGACCGAGGTCGTAGATATTCGCCGAGATCGTCTACGCAACAGAGTCACGTCAAGGTCGTCGGATAGGTTCCCCAATGGTGTGAACCGAGAATGTGTCGCGGGTTGAGAGAGGGCCGAAGCGAAGGCGTCACGGACAGGAAAGGGTGTGAGATTGCGTATCTGGATGGATGTCAAGTGTCGTAGGCGACGCTGAAAGCATCCCTGGCATACAAGAGTGTCACTTGAGCATGCACACGTGCTCAAGCGTATAGCGACACTCACCTCGTTGTGAGCTTGCTTCCAGTCTGGGTCAAAGCTGGTCGGACTGGGAGTCGGCAACGTATCTTGCCCACCACCCGACATGTCTGCGGGTCAAGACACGCAAACGTTAGTAAGGTTATCGCATTGTCGGTGAAGTATATGTACCTGTAAGCGAAGCGAGCCTTGACTGCGCGGGGCGCGTGGAGTCTCGCCAGACTCGAGGTTGGTCTAGCGAGACCCGCCTTGAAGCTTTCCTTTCTTGGACGCATACCACATCTCTCTGCTTTCGTGTGCCACGCAAATTACCAACAACGATTCTACGGTCATGGCCGCTCCTGGACGGCCAGCAGGGCCATCTAGTGCTATGCCGCCACCGCCGCCACCAGCAAGCAAAAGTGTGATTCAAGTGGAGCGTGAGGCGAAAGCGCTGTTGTCCTGTTTCAAGGTAAGCACATTCCTACTGTGCTCGGATACTATGTTTCATTCCGAATAGAATGCGGTCGTAAGGACTGGCCAAATTTATGCCTTCCATGCCGATGCACGCAGACTGTGAGTCGAGGAGTTCGGAGGGACGAAAGCATTGACCCGACACCATTCATTTTGGTAGAGGAATCCACAAGTACGCCCCATACCCGCCACGTACACTGACGGCCACGCTCGGTCGCGAACTCGAGAAATATGACCAGGTCTGTGACGCCATCGAACTGCAACTGGTAGGCAACTTTCTTCTATCACTTCGCCACATTCTCGAGCATCTTCGCGTCAGCTGCGTGCTATTTCGGTCTTAAAGCGGGATTTGACCCGCGAGGAACGTCGTGTACGGGAGGCTGAACAAGCTGCTATCGCAGCACAAGCATCCAAAATCCCTGTGCCATCTGTCGAGGCGGGCGACGCGCCACCCTCGTCTACTCCAGTTCAAGGCTCGCCACAAGGACCTGCTCAACATATAGCAATGCGTCGCCCATCTGCTATCTCGTTATCTTCTCTCAATCGGAGTACTCTTCCGCCCAAGCTCGACCTTTCTTCGTCTTCCTTACGCATCTCTGCAGAGGAGGTGGCGTTGTTTCCAAAGGGTCTTGTCCCATCTCCAGTGTCGCTCGCCCCGAAATCGGCTCGCCCGTCAGCGACTACTGACATCGACCTGATGGCAGCATTCGCTTCGGCTGCAGCCGCCAGTTCAAGTAGTCAACGTGTCGACATTGACCTCACGGACAGTCCACCAGCTATGATGACTGGCATCGACACATCCTTGGGCAGTTCTGCTGATAAACCCATTGAACTCGACCTCGATAACATCGACATGGAGATGTCGGATATGACGAATCTGTTTGGGGACGCCCCAGAGTCTGTGTCTGGAGACGGACAGACAGTGGATAGCCTTTTCTCACCCGCAACAGCCGATTCAGGTGCATCCCACGAGGTCCCACAGGCTCAAAAGGGGGGCGCAACGGACACCCAAATTGATATGGAGATCTTGGGCGCTCTACACGCTGGACATGTCGGCCAGGAGGAGAATCCGTTTGGTTCGAGCGGGTCGAGCGGTGGGAACCAGCTTCCACATTCCGGGAGCGGCGTCGCGCCCCCTCCGTCATTATCTGGTTTCCCTCAGGCCGGATTGCAGAACAGCGTGGGCGGATTCGATTTATCCACGCTAGACTTGTCGAACCTCGACCCGTCATGGCAAAATATGAGTCTGACAGACATGGAAGCACTTTTGAATATGTCTTCCACAGGGAACAACCAGGAGGGTCAGAAACCAGGGGCATAGGGACCTCCCGTTAGTACTCGTTGACTTCACGGTTTCCAGACAAATCTTTGAACCCCACAATTGAACTACTGCTAAATATACTAAGGGGTACCCGTAGTAAGGAATTTCTCCAGCTTCTTTCGTAGAGGATGACTGTTGCGGACACCAATGACGTATAAAGTCGCTGCAAGGTCTGTCGCCAGACTGAGCTGGTCCTCTGAATTTGTTTCCTGCACCTCCAAGAGTTCCCGTACAGCGCGTGCGAGTCGACTCTTGGGAAGATGAGACTTGTCTCCAACGAGCGCAGCTCCCGGCCTCCGTTTCTTCCCTTTCATCTTAGGAGCAGCCAACAAAGGCTCGATAAACTCCGTCCTAAACCTCCTCAACGCCAAAGGTGCCAAAGGAACGACGCGATCTAATGTACTCGCAGCCTCCGCACGCTGTTCGGCTAGGGCCAGGGCCTCGGCCGAGCCCCCTTCCTCGTACCCCCACTTCTTCAGCTCCTCGGCCCGTCTCTCCTTTAACTTCTTGGCAATCTTTTCCCGCGTATCCCCCTCCTCGATGGACTTGGCGACCGCATCGAAAATGTCGCTCAGCGTGAGCCAACCCCGATCCTCGTCGACGGCGCGCTTGACATAGTGTCTATTGACGTAGTTGAGGAGTCGGTTGACGGAATGCGCGCCCACGCTGTAGCGCTTGAAGCACGGGATGATATACTGGACGAGCGTGGTGTCATCCTCGGGCGCGCCGAGTAACAACTCCCTGGCGAGGTCCATGTAGTACTTGTCAAGGTGCTCGTAGAGATCTGTACCGCTCGCCTGCCGGACGGCATCCCTGTCTGCCCCACAGTCTGCCTCGTGCGGGGAGCGCGCGTTCGTGGCCTCGGACTGGGCGGTGAAGTAGTTATAGGTAGCCGTGTGGATGCCCATGTGGTATGAGATATCGATAGTGGGTGCTTTGTCAACGGTATTGGTCGGGGAACGGACGATGTGGTTCAGTGCAGGTAGGATATAACCCCATAGAGAGGATAGCGAAGCGGAGGGATTGGCACTTCCCGCAGAGGGATTCGGCATCGCAGGTAGCAGCGCCGCACTCCCTTCTGTCTGCTTTCCCTTTCCTTTGGACATCAGTACGGAAACAGCGTGGTGCCCTGGTTGATGTAATCCCTTGGAACAAAAAAAAGCCTTTCGAGCGCTAATGCGGGACTGTTGGGATGGGCGTTAGGACGCTGCAAAGTGGGCAGAAAGATTTCACCCACACTGCAAATATATTACTCGACGATGTTGACACACCTGTTGGGATCAGGCCGTTACGGTCTTGCACATGGACCGGCTGCTTCCCCGAGCCCAACCGATGCTGGGAAACTCTGTCATGCTAGGCGAAGCATGCTCTCTTTTGCCAGTCATACAGGTAGTCGAAAGGAAGACCCTACTAGCCGTCGGGGTTACTTGATCGTCTATCCCGTCCCCGACTCTCGTGGTCCCGAACCGCCAGTCAAATCACCCTTAATCCAATTGACAAGATCTCATATCATTGTGCTGGTATGTAAGTAGTCTTACGAAAGAAGGGACAGCCCAGACCCTGATGGCAGGGTACACCGATAAGCCCTAATCTGGTGACTAGACTGTCTATAATGAGGCAAGTCACCGATACGAACCGTCGGGATGGTTTGCTCAGTAGACCACTGTAGCCGCGGAGGCGAAGTTGAGTCTTGCACGTGACAATCGAAGACTCCTCCCGCCAATATTCCTCGACTCGGTTGGCCGAACGTTTGAGCCAGAGAAATAAACAAAACATGAACTACAAGACCGCAAGAGTAGGAGTTCCCCGCCGGGGACAACACAATAGGGAGCGAGAGAGATCGATCGAACCAGCACCGGAGACGAACACTAACTACAGAAGACTACGATTAACATGTCACATGTCATTAATGACACTGTCATAAAGACGGGCGAAGTGGTGGGTTGCTCCCCCCTTCTGACCAACATCCACTCAGGGAAGTCGCCCAGGTCGTCAAACTGATTCGCGGGGCGTTCGTCACTGTCGCAGCCATATCCTGGGGAGGCATTCAAGTGTCTTGCGTAAGTGTGTACCCACTCTCGTCCCTACTATGGGCTAACGCTGACCTAACATAACACTACGGAGCAGCCCTGCAAGATCCCTTGCTATGCAACCTTACTCCGTTTGCCATATGACCCAGCACCTTCTGAGACAGAGACCGTCCGGGCGGCCACAATATAGGCTTTCTTTTCTCGACCTGATAGGCTCTTTCCCACACTCGATCAGTTGTCTCCCGATCTTTATGAGGGCGAAAAGCAACGAGCTCATCCTCAGACGATCTCGCCTTATAACAAGTAAAAGTTGACGAGGGCCTCGAAAGTACGATACCGTCTATTCTACAGAGCTTTGAGCAATCACACAAAGTGAGGGATTTGAAGCCTGTTTGGGAGGAACCCGGGCGAGCGGGTCATGGACGCTCGATGGCGCTAAACACAGTAGGTGGGAGGGGCTTGCAACAGTGCCTACGTGAAGAGCAATCGACGCGTTTCGCTGATGGATTAGATCCAAATTCGACCATTTCCATTGCATGCAAGATATGGCCCGTGGTCATATGAATGAACCGAATATCAATTGCGAAAATGAGTAGTATTGCCTTGATCACTACTACCTACTCTGCTGATGGCGTCCATGTGAGAGTTGGGAACCCTGTTTTAACGGTACATTATGCATCAGGAGTAGCGCCTTTGTGTGCAGGATCAGGTCTAGTTTTGTAATTCCCAACGTGCATCCATAACCCCAGAGCAATTGGATAGGGGAGTCACAAGAGCGCCAAAGAAGTGTGTTCCAATAGGCGGCGTGACCTTCCACACAAGGGGTCAATCAGGTGCTGTGCACACATCACCCCACAGGGACATAGATGTTGGCGTAGATGGCTAGTTTTTTGGCAAGAGGTAATTTACATGACGCCTGGTCGACTAAACCTCCGGGTTAGAAGACCTCCAGTTACTTTCCGTTTACTTGGCAGGTTCGGTGTCCTCAAGAGGGGGTGGACCACCATCATCTTCATCGTCATCGTCATCGTCAGACTCGGGATCAAGTGCTAGGTCTTTCGTTGGTGTAGAGCCACTACCGAAATCAGAAGACATCTAAAAAGATCGATGAATCATCTTATGAGGCGTGGTAGGGACAAAATGAATACCTTGGAAAAGTCAAAGTCGCTATCCATTCCCGGAATACCACCCATTCCGCCAAAATCTTCGCCTTCAGGATCTGGCTTCCCGTCTTGCTCGTCTTCGTCGACCCATTTGCTAAAGTCTGTCTTTATGAAGGGTGTTTTGCGCTTTTCCTTTGTTAGTCGTGGCCAGTACTCGGACTCTTTTTCCTTTTTGCGGAGGACGGCAACGAGGGAGCGCGATGTGAGACGCCTGGTGCAATTCTGGATAAATGTGAGTATGCACTCGAACGGATGGACGAGGAATCCAGACCTCTGGATCGACTTCTGCATACAAGTCGAGATCAAACGCGTACTGGGAACTATGAAATGACATGAGGAATGCGTGAAGCAGAGAAGGTAATATCAGGTTACTTGACGCCAGTAGTCGCCTTGAAGGATAGGTTGGTGGGGGTCAGCGCATAGTCGAGAGATGATTCGATGATGTCAGGGAGATTGACGGTCAAGTAGACTATGTTCTGCGCGATGGAGTGTGGTGAGAAAAGGGGGGGTGAAGATGAGGGGCACTACGGACCTTCTCTGGCACGGTACTGCTGCTGCGCTGTGCCCAGAGCACTTCTGGATGCCTCGACATGATGGTGTGTTGTTGGGGGCAATGAACAGCAAAGGCGCTTAAAAGGGACCGTTGGAAGTGTCCAGAACGATGGAGAACTCTCGTCCTGATATGGATGGCGTCGATGATAACTCGTATTATGTAAGCCACGTCTTCACGTGACTTGCGCCCTGACGCTCACCGAGACTGCCCAGGTCGAACAATAGACTCTTTCCGCGATGTGGTGCGTGTGTTTTTTATGACATAGCTTGGATGGCTACTCATACCTTGGCAGGTGCACCCGCTGGTTCTTGCCATTGCTGCTCTTGCCCCTTCCCACTGCCCCACCTTACTTTCTAGTGCTTTTCTTGCTCACTCTAGCTCTTCATGCGAGACCATGGTCCGTACCATAACACTGCTTCGATGCACTTTGCTCACCGGATCTCAGCTTTTATTGCATTATACTTCTCGCTGCCTTGTTCCTTAGCTCATGCTATTGGCAGTCGTTCCCTTTGGATGCCCGCCTCTCCGTCCCGTGGGGCGATAACATCACCACCTTCTCCGAAGCGTTGAGCGCGACCATGCCCCCCCATCTCAACCTACTCGACTCCGCTCCCCCCATCATACGTGTTGCGGACAGGTGCTGGTGCGACTTTGCCTCGGGACTGTTCGAACCATATGATGTACAAAAGTGGGAGAGCGACAGCATCCAGAGGGCTGTTGCTCACATCGAGAAGCAGTGGAAAGAGTTACTTGAACAAGAAAACGATATCAGCGCGAATGCTACTGTCACGGTCGAACCCTCACGCCCTGAACCCCAACGAACGTCTACGATACCTAACGTCTCGAGCATCCGAAATGAAACGCTATTTTCCTTATTTCGTTCCCTTTTCGGCATTCGTTCAAATAAGTCCGAACCACCCCTGACGCCCGTTCCCTCTATCGATACAACTACGCTACCTGAGCTACCTGAAACTTCGGCAGAGCCGTCCGCTACCGAACCCTCCATGCCAGCCGAACCATCCCTAGTGCCTGGCCAGCTTGATATGCGTCCCTTTGGCTTCGAGTTCATCTTTGATTTTCGATGGTCTAGGAGGTCCTGATCGCGCTTTGCGTATAGTACTATGTTGTATCCCTAACCGGTCGAGAGTAATTTGTATCGCGCCGCCCTCTCATTCTACCATCATTACGAGCGGATAAAAAAGTCTACTCTCCCGACCCCGGTCCCACTCTTACAGCTTGTAGTTCGCTAACAAATGGTCAACTGTGGGTCATGGCTTCCGCGCTCGGTTATTTCATGCTGATGAGTGCTTGAAACGTAGCTGGGTTGCCGGGTGTATTTCTCGTCGTGAGAGTCCGTATTTGTGTGAGACGTCCGTTGCACCGGCACGAATATGCCGTTTGCCATACTACCTTTTTGCATCGTTTCAGGTTCGAGTATGCCCTTGCCCTCTCGTAAGTCACAGATGCTATGTTGTGCGGTGTCGGGACCGCTGTGCGCGGGTACTGTTGAGCTGGTATCCTCCCACAAGAATGAAACCCACACGAACGACCGTTGGTAGTCACTCCAACCACCGGGACGGGATTAATGATGCTTTGTGGCGACACCATAGCGTGTCGATATCGTTCACTACTGGTCACTTTTAAGTAAATCATGCTCCCAACCAACGTCTCTAGAGATGCCCGGAGTGTAGCTCTTTTGTGGATCTTGTGGATTATGCATGTATAAGGTTGCATTCGACATCCACTCTTCCATCGTTTCCGACGTGCTGCATCCTTGCCTCCATCAGTCCGAGTCATAACACTGGGAACCCGATGACAAAGACGATTCCCCTGGAAAGGAGCCAAGTGTAATGAGCATGTCCAAGGTTCTGTTTGTCATTGCTCGGAATGACCATCCTCGACAAGCATATCACCCCCGCGCAAAGGATGGTCGAGACCTCAGTGTCATCAAGGTAGGTGCTAACTCCACTCCGGATCTCACCAGAGCTTTCCGAGAGTACAAACTTGACGTCGTGATCAGCAGTGTAGATTTGAACACCGGCATGAGCTGTGTAGCCATGTCCTTTTTGGACGATAGATGCCTTCAACGCGGAAGGAGTCAGGATATCTTGTAGATTGAACATTGCATGAAACCTGCGAATGAGGGCACGAACAGGAGATTATTATGACTGATTGGCCCTACCTAGCTAACCTAGACGATGGAACATGGAGAATGTATCTGTTCTACCTGAGGTGAGAGCGATTCACCTCACCGTCTGATCCTGACCTATGGATGTTCAATGATGTATGGCGTCGTTCCGAAAGCGAGAGTGAAAAAGTACACGATGCTCCGTGCATCCAAGTAGTCTTCCATGAGTAGATTGGGATGATCGACCTGTGGAAGACTTCCTCCATGACATGGTGGAGTATGTTGAGATGCCCAACCAGATGAATCGAGCTTGAGTACGGGGACGTCAATTATAAATGATTTGGTGAGGACTTGAAGTGAGCGATGAACGTACTCCAATGGCCGCCCAGCATGCCAGTGTCCTGGTATGGTGAATCACATTATCAGACACCGAGATTTCGGCACCTCGCTATGGCAAACTATCAGCTTCCTTCTACTAGGAGATGCGGTCTTGCTTGGCCACCCTCAAGGTACAAGCAACTTCACACCTGCCTCCAGGTTGGCTGCGTCGACGATGGACCGTTGTGCACTGTATGCGATTGCAGAAGCGACGACTTGCTCATTAGTCCCTCCGCATCTGTATACTAGTAGTAGTTGTCCACGATGGTGATGGTAACGCCATGGAGAAGGGGGGTTGGGTTGCTCGGGTTGCTCCCGAGGCATGCAAGCGGAGGGGATAGATAAGAAGAGCTTTGATAGATGGAGCTGGTCTCGTTCCCCAGATGACACAGGGCATACTACATTCAAGAGCGACAATACGAACGTCGGAGGCAAAATCCCGTCCAAGAAATGACGTGGAAACATGCCTGCAAGCAAGGTCTGAGCATCTCGTATGAGGTAGCTTGAAAATGGGATCATAAGCAAAGACAAAATGCTGAATATACAACGACCAAGGGAAACCCAAGAAGCCCCAAGGCCGATGATACTAAGCGGGTAAAGTTCTCCACCATAGTGAGTTTCGCGGTGCACCTCATACGATACATATTCAGATTTACGATGCCCACCTGTTCCATCTCTTATGGAAATCTTAGACACCCTTCGACTGTCCTCGGGGGGTGCGACCAATACGTCGGACGTTCGGTGGCCCACATACGTCACGTCTAGGTCGATGCATTCCGTTTTTGTCTTCCTATGGTCTCCTGTGGCTCTTAGCCACGTGTGAACGCTGTTACGACAGACCTGGGAATGATGCGCGGTCGGCCGATAACAACGAGCTCCGCGCTGCATTTATGTCCACTCTGATAACTTTAAAGCAACACTTTAGGCAATATCCACATTCAGTGCGCGCACGTGCTGTTTAACATTATATTTCTTCGTCATTGCCCGGGTAATGATACATATTGCATCTGTGTTCGTACATGCAAAAACGTTCAGTGGCTGAAGGACCCATAATTTAGACTCTGTAAAGCAAAGCACGAGTCAGGCGATCTCGTTTGTCGTCGTAGGAAGAGTGGTGGGAACATACGTGTCATCTGGTGTGCCCACGATCATGAAGGAGACAAACACAATCAGCTGTCAAACTGGTGAGCTGGATGATTTCGAATGATCTTACCGTGGTATTGGAAGCGCGTCTGTCGGGAAAAAAAAGGTTAACGGCGCAACATTCCAGTCCTGGAATACTGCGACGAACCTTCTTCGGATTGTCAGGTGCGGTCTTGACGTATCGATCGTTGTCTACGGGACTTGAAACCCCACACATTTTCGAATGGAAAAAGTACCCGAGAAATAAGAACTTACCGTTCCTTGACCTACGGAAGGATAAGACCGTAAATCAATCAGTTATCGTAAGAGGTTACCTTGCATGAGGCCAACATGCTTTGCAGTGTAACACAAACGGCAGATACACTCAACACTGGCGACCACTCGGTCCCAAGGATGGAAGCGCAGATCTACGACCAATCAGAAATGGAAACAGGAGGTGGCTAGTGACCTGGACTCACATGTCCATTCGAGTATACGTGCTGAGATCGGGTCAGGGATCATCACCATTACGGTTCGAACATAGTCGACGTACTGGGTGTACGGGCGCCTGGTTGTCCTGGTCTACGACGAACTGAACCGCTGGGGAGGAGATAGGGTAGTTTGAATCAAAGCGGAACATTAATTTGAAGACTTCTCCCTAACAAGCCAAAATTTAGCTACGAATATGGAACATGCTGGGAACTTGCCTGGTATAGACTTTCACCGAGGACCTCTATAGAGAAGAACCAGGTCTCAAAGTCGTCTGCACTGAGTAGTTTGATTCCTGCGTGCTGCGGAGTGAATAAACGAATCGTGTCAAGAGAGACGGCATTACCGCAAGGGCATCCTTCCGTCTGGATTTCACTGAGCTCTTTGCGCAGACGCCGGGACGATACAGAAGCCATGACCCGACCCTCGTGCAAGTTGCGAATAGAGGAGCATGTATATGAATTTATCGGTCCAGTACCAAATACAGACAAACAATACGATCCCTCATAAGCTGCCTTGGGTGGGGTTCGCTTCATCAATGTCAGCCCCTCCCCGCTATAGAGTCACCTGTTGCTCATCGTTTTTCCAACGGATTTTCAGGCGCTCGTGGGGAGGTAGAGCGAATTTCTAGTGCTTCATTCACGTCCCTTGTGCCTTCGTACTGCAGACATTGGACAATGAACTACAAGAATACAGTCTTCACTGGTAGTTCTAGTTTCTAGCCCAATATATCATCTTTTACTTTCTGTTTCTTGTGCTCGAGCTGCTCTGTCCTTTTTGATCTCTTCCAAAACTTCGCGTGCGCCGCTGTCTAATAACGTCTCTCCAAGCCTCTTACCCACCGCTTCCGCCTCACTGGCGCCCGTAACCCGTTCCTCGATTGTTTTGACAAACTGTCGCGCGCCGTCGAGCGATGTGACACACCCTGTGATCTGCAGGACGGCACTCTCCAGTTTCAACTCCCCGCTCCTCAGTCTCTCGTTCCCCTCCACAACATCGGTGAGCTTGGTATTGACCCCCACAGGCACGCTGCATCCCCCTTCCAATGTGCGCAACATTGCACGCTCCGCTAGACACATCCATTGGGTTCGTTGATACGTCAGGGCTTCACACAACTCGGATAGCTCCTTCGACGCGTCGGTCCGAATCTCCACAGCTAGTGCACCCTGAGATACAGCATGATATAGGACTGGAGGTGCCAGATCTTCCGTGACGCGATGCGACCACCCAAGACGTATAAGTCCAGCCTTAGCCAGGATGAGTGCATCGAACGCATCATCCTCCCCAGTCGCGTCCAGTTTCTTCAGGCGGGTGTTGCTATAGCTTAATAATAAATCTCGCCGTAGAGAATACGATCGAGCTACACGACGTACAGGTTTCCGCGCTGTATATGATCGCTATTTAGTCTTGTGACATCACCAGGACATCCAGTCTTACTCACCACGTCTTTAAACGTCATCTCCAGCTCTTTGTGGTGATTTTTGAGATAGTTCTTGACTTGTGCTGAGCGACGTACGCTGCTCGTGCCAATCCTGCTCCCAGAGGGCAGATCTTCCAACGTCTTGTAAGGCGATCCAGCCTTCATCACCAAACTATCTACGCATTCCTCCCTCTCTAATATCGCACCGATCTTGAATTCGCTCGGGAGTTCCGTCGGCACGTCCTTGAGACTATGCACGAGCATGTCCACCTGTTTGTTGGCGAGCAGCTCCTCCAGGCCCCTCGTCCACAATGCCTTGCCTCCAAGGAGAAAGAGTGCCTGGGATTGGTTCTTGTCCCCTTCGGTTTCGTTGAATCGCGTTTCGAACGCATAGGAGGGGAACTTATCGGCGAGCTTCTGGATGACGATGTTGGTCTGTATCTTTGCAAGTTCGGATTGTCTGGATCCGACTGTAAATGAAGTCCGTGTCACCATCACAAGTGTTCGTGGTCTGAAGCTGAGAAGGATATTGGGACGGTTCAAGTGCGGCCCGAAATCGAGCTGATCGATCTGTCGATGAACTCAAGTATCAACATCTAAGCACGTTACAATATTATGATTTCAAAATCTCACACAAAATAACTCGACTAGCAGATGGTCGATGGGAACGTTGGAAACGAGTATGTACAAACAGATGGACTACGATTCGTCTACGCCTTGAAGTCCTTGAGCCACTCGCGCACGAACTCAATAATCTCGTTGTGAATCTGCTGTATCTCCGGTGGCTCGTCATTGATGTCGCGAAGACCATACTCGTCGTAATGATGAACGCCGTCTGACACCGTCACTGTCTTAGTGTCCATCAATGAAATTTAACATAAATGCGTACTGGGGATGAGTTTGAACGGTCGCAGAATCGTATCTTCCCTATCCTCTGCATACTCACTGTGTGGAGTACAGGGCCTCCAAGGATCAACTATGACACGTCAGTGATGGCTCGGATAGCAGGAGGTAACGCGGTACCTTCGCCATCTATGATAGCCAACTTATCTGTCGCGATCGCAAAGTCTCCGAGGGCATTCACAACCGTGATGTTTGGCTGCGCTGGAACTGTGAAGTACTTTCCAGGAGGATAAGCCTACCAAGAAGAACCAGGCATTTTTCAGTCCAAGGATGAGGCGCACTCAATAACAATAAAAATCATACCTGACGGCAGAGCTTCGTAGCGTAATCCATAGTCAACAGCTTGGATACTATTCGAGGGTGGTCTGGGTCAGTTGGGGCGGTCTATTATGATGATTAGTATCTTCCTTGGAAATGCAAAACAAAGACCGTACGGAGAAGTAACCCCACTCAGTGCAAACTTGGAATTGCCATAGTCGCCATTCCTGAGAGATGGATGTGTTGGTATATTGGGCATCGTCGTATGTCCCAAAACACTGAAGTCGATTACAAGAGATCAAGTTAGTCGATGAAGAAAAGAAGGGTCACGTTCATCCTGACCTCCTCTACGGTTGAGTTTGACTCAAGGCAAGGCTTCACTATTTTCTGAGATTGATGAGTTGGGCTGGAGGTCCAGCATGGGAATTACCCTCACCTCCCTGACC
The DNA here is from genome assembly GCA_038089195.1 of Brasilioporus rufonigricans. Taxonomy (NCBI): domain Eukaryota; kingdom Fungi; phylum Basidiomycota; class Agaricomycetes; order Boletales; family Boletaceae; genus Brasilioporus; species Brasilioporus rufonigricans. The sequence goes on from JBBPKJ010000317.1 coordinate 25,787, forward strand.
CATTGGGCATAATTCAACACAGAGAAATCGATCTTTTGGTCGTTCCATAAAGTCAAGAGACGATCTTCATGTCCGATCGGCAGTGTTGCAGTATGCACGGCATGACCGATGGGCTTGCTCAACGATTCACAAAATTCGTCAAAGGTTGTGCTTCCCACTGCCGGGTCCCAATTCTTAGATTGCCATGTCTCCAACGGGAACTTTCGGTTCATTAGCATACATAGCATACTACTGGGGATTGTTGAGAGTCAACTGACCTCAAGGACGGAAGCAAAATCGTCGTCATGCTTAAGCTCATAGAGCCCAAACAAAGCTTTGACGACATCCTTAAGGTACGGGATTTGGAGGAGGGCATCGACAGTCGTTATCGCGTTTTCAATATGGGCAGAACACGCAGGATCAGCAGCTTGGCGAATGACTTCATAGTATTCCCAGTTGGAAAGGCTGGCATGAGTAACACCTGTATGATGATGTGGGTGTGCGTACTTACAATGTGCAACAAACACCTACCGCTGGAGGCGATTGCCCCAAAGACAAGGTCTGGGTATAAGATTTTCATGTGTGCTGCCCGTGCCCCCGCGTAGGAACCCTATTGCGATCATTCAGTTTCACATGCATGATAGAGCTTGTGTCATACACCATAATAAATCCAAGGGGTGTGAGGAGACGTCAGATCTTCGTCTATGCCCTTGAACTTGATATTTCTCATGAAGTTTGCAGAGTCTGCAGCGGCCTGGTCATTGTTCAACCATCTAGTGCGTTCATGCAGTCGTTCAGCACATCCCAACGGAATCATAAGCGATCTCGTCGAGCAGCCTCACCTCAGGTTATCCGTGCTGAAGTCAGGTACAGGGATGGAGGTTCCTGTTGGACATTAGACAATATTCATTGAGTAGGATGACAGTATACATACCATAGTATCGATGTTCGAGGACAACACCGACACCACCTAACGCACTAGTCAAAATCTCCGCTATCCCCGTATCTAAGAATGGAAGCCTATCCTCTCCGCTCGTCTCGCCACCATCAACAACGATGACGGGTCCACCCGAACCGGGCACATAGTGACGGGTATTGACCCAGTAGCGTTGCCTGAATATTCCTTGTGACGGGTCAGTATGATCGATAGGTTGCTCGAAGAACTGCTCCGGGAATTCTGGATAGTCTGATTTGTGCGGCGGTTCGAGGATGAAACCGGTCGTCGAGTCCTGAAGAACCAGAGGCGACGCCTTGACTGAACGAGAAGCCTCCAAAGCTTTCGCGCGAGCTTCTAGTTTCCACGCGTTAACATGTTGAGGACTGATGGGGCCACGCCTAGATGGAATTGTTGCGCTCGCAGGTGTTGCGAGGATAAGGGAGCACAAGCAGGCGAACGGCGCGGTGAGTCTCATCGCGAGTTGTATAACGATGCCTTCTTCGCTTCCCTGGATGCTCGCGCAACGCTTTATAATCACAGCGACTACCTTCCGTTAGGTCACACGTTTAGCTTAAAACTCGGGCGGGCGAGTGGGCCGTGGGCCGCACCCGAATACCATTACAGTACTAAGTAAGCGTCGGGAGAGGCTCAAACGGTCACTGCAACTTCTCATACCTCGAACACATTCAAGCCTTGAGGCTTGTCCCTCAAGTTCCGCATCCTTTCTGGCCTGGGCTGAAATACCCAAGAGACGTGAGGGAATCCTTTGCCTACTAAGGGGAGGGGGAGCATCTCGCAGGCGAGGCATCATGATGGTATCATACGACTTTATTCATCGCGTTAGGTCAGCCTTTAATCTGAGGCAACTCGTCCCAACACCACGTTAGGTTGTTCCAGATCTCAGTGTCTCCGTAGCTATCGCACAGTAACCACTGGCACGATGTCAATTGAGATCATGTGGCAACTCGCAGCCGTATCAGTCAGCCAGTCCCTCCTAGTGGTTTATAATCGATTATGGGACTCTGTCAGCATCCGATAAGCCCCGCAGGTATTTTCCCTTCTCGTGCCCCAGTGACGTGTACAGCGAGACAGCCTGACTACAACGATCCAGAATTAAACATGCTCCAGCCCTACAAAAGGCGTTCATCACGTCCTGCGGCGACAGTCATCTGTCCTACATCCCTCTGAGTTGTTATTTGCCATGCCTTACACCTCGTTCGCAGTTGCGGGAGCCGGTCCCACCATCGGTGGCCGTATCGTGCAGGCACGTTATCATGTCTCCTGTCCCAGAAAAAGCAGGCCTAATGATTATGACAGGCGCTGATAAGCCGCAACGCATCAGTTGTAGCACTTGCACGCCCAGGAAGCAGCTCGGCTCAGGGCCCCCTTCTCCAGGGTGCCAAAATCGCCACCGTAGACTATACGGATGTGAAGACGCTCACATCCGTTCTTCGAGAGCATAACGTGGAAGTTGTCGTCTCTGCACTCGCATTTGGCGCGCTCCCTGCACAACGGTCCATCGCCGAGGCAGCAAAGGAGGCCGGTGTGAAGCTGTTTGTACCCTCGGAATACGGAATGCCGACTGAGGGCGGAAAGGAGGGCCACCTTGCGATCAAGGCCGGGGTTGCTGGTGAGTTTGCCACGATATCAGATACCCGAATTTCGGTGTCTCATAACTATGTGATTCATCATACCAGAATATGTCAAGTCCCTCGGAATTCCTGTTTTGCGTGTCTACGTGCGTGCTTTGTTATTCACCTCACCATGAATATGGGAGCGGCTCACCCGTACTGGATTAGAATGGCGCCTTCCCTGAGTTTATCCCGTGGTTGACGGGCATTGAACTGGGAAAGTTTCACTTGTTGGGCGAACAAACCGCCCCTGCTTCTTTCACCTCCCTAGACGACGTTTCGGGCAAGTACCCACGACCTTCACGCGCAACTCGCTCACGAACTATTTACATTGTAGGATTCATTGCTCATGTTCTCACTACACTGCCTGCTTCATCCCTCCACGACGCGACCTTCCGCATCCAGGGTGAACGGACGACCCTCGCTTCCATTGGCGCACTCTACGAAGCACGCAATCCTCCTGTGCCGGTGGCGCATGTCACGGAACTTCCGGAGGGATTCGTCAAGCAGACATTCCTACAGGAAAAATTCGACCAGGGAAGACTCAGCACGGGTTGGGACAACTTTATCGACAAGGACGTCCTAGAAAATGCAGACAGCAGCAACAAACTTTGGGAGGGTCACAAGTGGAAACCTGTGAAAGAGGTGCTCGGTTTGTAATTCATTATAAAACTTGATCCGTGCCTGTATCCTTAGCCCGAGGTGCACTTGACTGTCACCCTCCGATAGTCACTCTTCTCTAATAGAATGATGACCCACTTATCGATTTACACCAGACAAGCCGAACGTCTGCGCGTGTCATATATAATGTGGGCTAAGATACTGAGGATTCTATCTACATGTCCAAGGATAACCACTTGCTGCTTCTCTTGCTGTTTACTTGCCCACCCGACTGCGCCGAACATTGCTGTTGCAAGTAAGAGGGAATCTGGAACTCCTGGACTTTGCTCGGTAGGCTTGCAAACTGCATCAGAAGCCCAGCAGCCATGTGCCATCCAATGTGGCAATGGAATGCCCAAAGTCCCGGGTTGTCGGCAACGAAGCGGAAGAGGACCCAACCATACCCAGGAAGAGTAAGGGTGTCGCGGCGCGGGGGATTGTTGAGATTGATAGGTGAGATACCCGGCTGGTAGTACCCATCGCCCTCCCCAAGGACCCAAAAGACGTGTCCATGAAGATGGAACCTACGTCACGGCATCAACATCAGCTAGCAGAACAGAACTTGAATGTGACTCACGGGTGAC
>JBBPKJ010000318.1:0-29543 GCA_038089195.1 Brasilioporus rufonigricans
GATTTTGTATGGATACATTCCTATTCACATGCATATACATTGCTACAGCCCAAGAAAGAGCGCATATTACAGAAGCATGAATTCTCTGGGAATAGAAACGTGAATATACCGACTATTGGAACGAGTGAGGATCCACCTATTGGTGGACAACGGGGTGACAGCAGCAGGGGCAGGGGTAGGGGCAGAGGACGAGGACGAGGTGATGGTTGCGGAAGAAGCGGAGTAGGGGAAAAGAATGAAGACGTTGCACGCGATCGAGCGTTCAAGGAAAAGCACAAATCTAGCTACCGGAAGAGGGGACACGACAAGAAGATGGGCAAGGCGGTCGTTGGTCCGTCGCGGTAAAATTGTTGTTTTTGATGACGGAAGTACAGCATTGTGGCGACCACGAGCTTGAACGTCGGGCGTGAGGAATAGAACTTGATTAGGAGGGGAACAGTTTTTTGAATCTCGGGTCAAAAGTCAGCTCGACGACATCATTGACCAGCTTCATGTCTGGTACCTGGTCAGAGACGCGGGAAGGTACGAGGGTAGAGGAGCTCACCAAGTTCCTTGTCCGAGTCCAGATTAAGGCCTCGCATGAGCTTGATGGTCGATTCGTCGACCACTACGCCGATGGCCTCTACGAACGTCCCCTCCAGCTGGACGCTCTGGTGATTTCCGAGTCGTGAGCGGGTTGTCCGACAGATGGAGAATGAGACGTACTGGATTGATCTCTAGCTTGACCTGTCCTCCATCGCATGCTTCGACGACGGCACTGTCTCCGTGTTGCTAACGTCTGGTGTGAGGAGGTGCGGGATCTGGCGGGTGACGGGCGACTCACGCTGAGCACTTTGCACGGCAGACGGACTATACGACCGACGAAACCGGGAAGACGCGCGGCATTGACTCTCGGGGATTGATCGCTCATGGTGGTTGCAACCAGACGCGTCTCGCCTCGATTTGTTTGGTTCACCGGCGCGTCTAGTCACAATTTGAAGGTGCTGCTTCGTGCGAACGACCGCGGGAAACGGGACATAAAGATGCACCGACTTCCTTCCCCAGCCCTTATCGTGCGTCGCCTTAAACTTGAATCGTGAACCATGCGTGCAGTCGTATACGAAGGCCCCTTTTCAGTGGCGGTCAAGGATGTTGCAAAGCCTGTCATCGACCATCCAGACGACGTGATCGTCAAGGGTGCGCACGGTTCTTGTTCTTCAGCACCGTGGTACGTGCTTATACAGTCCGCACGTTTGAAGTGACGACGACATGTATCTGTGGGAGGCAAGTCACGCTCACTGTCTACTGGTGACGGCGCATATAACGAGGGGTTAACTGAGGTTTTGTGGACAGCGACTTACACATGTACGAAGGACGCACGGCCGCACAGGCTGGCATTGTGTTTGGACACGAGAAGTAGGTCATGCTCGTTGGATGCGTCTCGTTCTGCCATAGAACCCTTTGATCATTGTATCCTTTGCAGCATGGGTATCATCGATGTAATCCTACTCCCCCTGTTCGGCTGACCGTTCACTCACGAACGTAACTTGACAGGAAGTAGGTTCTGGTGTTACTGTAGGTGTAGCCATGTGCTTTTCATCGTTTTGGATCGCTGACGGTCTTTCCCTGGACTGTTCTGGTTCTCGGCTTACATCAAAAGCTCCTGAAAAAGGGAGATCGCGTTGTGATGCCATTCAATGTCGCTTGTGGTCGTTGCTTGAACTGTGAAGAAGGAAAGACGGCATTTTGCACAGTTGTAAATCCTGGTTTCGTGAGCTTCCGTTTCCTAGATATACTGCAACCCCTAGCTGACGACGTGTGCATTTAGGCAGGAGGGTGAGTGTCTCATAAATCGCCATTTTGCCAAATTTGACTTCTCCGAACTGAAGGGCATATGGGTAACATATCTTCCTCACTAAGAGTTAGCTGGGAATCAACCATGCGTTTTATCAGGTATGTCTCGATGGGTCCATATCCAGGAGGGCAGGCCGTAAGTCGCACAAGTCGTCCATTTCATCACGTCAGATTCACGTCATGTCTTTCAGGAATATGTTAAAGTTCCATTCGCCGACTTTAATGCCCTTAAGCTGCCTCCTGGGAAAGAACACGAGGAAGATTTCGCCTTGTTAGCCGACATCTTTCCTACCGTTTGTATTTCATTATCGTCTAGCTTGTGATGTCTAGGACTGACGTTCAAACTAGGGATGGCATGGTGTAGAACTCTCTGTGCGTATTTGTACACTTGTTCATGGGATGCAGCACTTATACGTCTATTTCAGGGATTCCGCCCTGGTGAATCCATCGCCGTGTTTGGTGCGGGGCCTGTGGGTCTTATGGCAGCCTATTCTGCCATCCTGAGGGGAGCATCCGAGGTCTACGTTGTTGATCGTGTCCCCGAAAGACTCCAGAAAGCGAAAGAGATTGGATGTGTACCGATTGACTTTTCAAAAGGGGATCCGGTGCAGTTGATCAAGGCACTGAGAGGCGGGCAAGTCTTTCTTTTGTTTGATGCAGCCGTAACTCAGATGGATGGGATCCTCAGGAAAGAAGTTGACAGAGGAGTAGATGGTGTGTACATGCTCTAAACCCTTCCTCAGACGGATTTTCGTTCTTAATGCAGTCACTTCAGCCGTGGGGTACCAGGCAACAACAAGCGATGGCAAAACAGAAAAACCAAATGCGATCTTGGTGGCCCTGATTAATGTTGTACGCGCGACCGGAGGTCTTGGAATCCCGGGATTGTATGTACCCAGTGATCCGGGAGCACCAGATTCTGCTGCAGCCAAGTGTGTCGAATTTCTTTTCAGCTCGTGTTGAGTATAGGCTAATCGATTCGCGTGCTCATAGAGGCTATATGTCATTCCCCTTTGGTGAGTTACTAATCGAGTACACGAGGAACACAGCTGTTAATTGGTATCGCTCTTTGTATAGGGAAACTTTTCGAAAAGGGACTGCAGATTGGGACTGGACAGTGTAATGTCAAGGTATGTGCTGCTGCTGACTTCCTCAGTACCACCTTTGTGTCACTTTTCGGTTTGCTCCATCACTTACCCGCTAACAGGCCTATAATCGCTACCTCCGCGACCTCATCATCTCCAGAAAAGCAAAGCCTTCATTCGTCGTGTCGCACAACCTGTCATTGGATGAAGCCGCAACAGCGTATGACAAATTTGATAAGAGGGTGGAGGGATACACTAAGGTCTTGTTGCATCCATGAGAGGTCGCGCTCGATGGATGAATTTGCTGTGGTACGATCGAACGTGCTAGGATGTGTTTTAAATATCGAGGTCGTGTAGGTTAGCCGTCGATTCGCGGTAGGGATGCGTCCCTCCTGAACTCCCGTGTGAATGCTACAAAGTCGCTTGGTGTATCATACGGTTGGCACGCCAGTGTTCAGCATTTTACACTGGAATCCTCCTTCCCCTCGTTCTACGCTACGCTGCCACTACTAGCTCAAGTACTACTAGTAGAAACCTCAGTATTCGACTTGGGTATGTATGTCAGCCTGAGGTCCCATTTACACGACCTCTAGACACTTCGATTTCTGAGAATTTTATTTTCCGTGGATCGTCGGACTTTAAGTTCGGACGCACTACAAAACGAGCTGGTCAATCGAACCGTTCTTTCCCCGCACACACCGGTGCATTTCATCACTCGTGACCTCGAATAAACAAGGTTTGTATGTACTTATCTTGTGCGTCGAATCAAGAACTTGCCGCTAAGAGCTATCGTCCAACTCGATGTACTCGATGTCGAACGCGGCACTTGACAATGAGACCTTATTGACAAACCTCAGGAACGCGGTCTGGGAAGTTCCAACGATCTTTGACAGACAGCTAGATCCTGGGACGGGCCATCCTCATACAATAAACTACCTTGATTTTGGCACGCATCTCACAGCGATCCAGGTCATCGCTCCCACTATACAGTCTGCACGACTCCTCGTGCGTGAAGAATACCGTCATGCCTTCGAGACATTCAGGAAGGATGGTACATACAACAGAGGCGCTTGTATCATGGGACAACCAGGGATCGGTAAGATCATGGTCACTATTATGACACGCTTTCCGATCGCAAATTTTCTGTTCCAGGGAAATCATGTTTCATCGCCTACGCTGTCGTCGAACGACTACGTAACAAACAGTCCGTCGCAGTGCAAATCCACAATGATTGTTACGCATTGTTTTCGGAGAATGGCCTCAGCTTTCATTCTAGCCTTGATCAAGAACCACTGAGATTCCATCAACTCATCTGGACGTTCTCTGACTCGAACGTAGATGTCAACGTTCCAGCTTATGCATTCCGTACGACGCCAGACGTCAAGGTCTTTCAAACAACCTCGCCAAAGTTCAGCCGCTGGAAGGAATGGACCAAGCAAAACATGATCACACGCTATATAATGGATGTATGGCCGAATGAAGAGATCGCTGCTCTTGCGTGCGTAAAGCTCCACCTTCCGGCCACATGACACGCACTGTCTGACGTGCCGTTAGCGACCTTTTGGGATATGAGGTCCATCGCATGAAGGATCTTGCAGCCAAGTGGGGTCCAGTGCCCCGCACATTGCTGAAGATCCTCAGTGGAGACGATCAAGAGCGCGTGGTCGAGCTTGAGATACGAAGTACTGCTATAGGGGCAATACGCGACTGTCGGAACACTCTACATTCCATGGCCAGCCTTGATGCCACAGTGTCGGTCGATTCTGGACCGTCCTCTATTTTCTTTATTAGACCGAAGAGGACTGAAGACTTTGTCTCTCGCGTGCTTCCTTCTATCTGGGTACCAACTGAAACAATCGCTGGACTGTTAGGGGCGGCCGTATGCAGCGCGGCTGACAGAGAAAGACAAGACTTTTTCAACGCCATGATCGGTTTTCCTAACACTCGCGGTGCCGCAGGCTTCATCTTCCAGATATGGACTCACTCTTTCCTAGCTAGTGGCAACCCCATACAATGCCACTGGCACGGTGAAATAAAACTCCCTTCTACCCTTCGCCTGGCAAACCCGGGCCAGTGGGTTTCTACTAGTGATGAACTTCGAGGAGCACAACCGCCCTTCTATTGGAGAGCACCTCCAGATTTTGAGGGAATCGACGGTGCGCTCCTCGACGATGAAGATAACGTATACGCGATCCAAATAACTATTGCATCTAAACATGGGAGTCCACAACGTGGCTTGGAAAAGCTACGTCGTCTGCTCAAGGACGAGAAGAAGAAAAACTGGAGGGTCCTATTTATCGGGGACAAGTGCGAGACCGTCTCGAAGCAGTACATTGGCGAGCTGCGCATGGACAAGAAAACGAGTGGTATAAACTTGCTGAACGTATTCAAGGACGCCACAGTCCCACTAGGATGGTGTACTACCACTCCTTTGGATGCTGAAATAGCTGTCGTGGTACTCTCATATGCTCTTCCGACGCATTTCATGACTAACCATCACGGTTTAATATTGTTGCAGAATACACTCGCAAACTATGTTCCTCCCGAATCTGACGACGGATGATGTTGGAGGGATGCTACCATCGCACAAGTGTTTTGCGTGTACATTATGGAGTTCAGTATGAATACTGCAGAGTCCCCGTCTGCCCACGACTGGTACCCTTCTTTGAGGCAAGTGCTAGTAGCGTACGTACAATCAACTATAACCCGAACGGTCTACGATCGTCTAGGAACACATCAGTCCTATTCTATGATCTCTAGCGTGTCTATATTTTTCGAAGGCTAGTCGAACCACGATCACAGATATAAAGCTTATACCGCTGGGATGGTGGAATTGCCGCACTGCGTGTGCCGAGTCAGCCGCTGGCAGTAGCCATGATGCGAGACAAGAAACCGCAAGTGACTTACGCAGGTCGCCACTTGCGATTCACCGCAGTAGTACCGGTCTATCTCAGGGATCCAGCAGTCATATCTAGTATAGTATGGAGCGGGTCATACGCGTCAAACGACGGCAAGAACAGAGAATATAGTACGTACTTGGTACCCCAGGGAGCAATACTTGCAGGAGGTGTGGACTCCGTGCTGGATTGCACCCAAGCAGGTCCAGCGCACGCTGTGGTCACTACGTATTCTGAAGCGGGGTATCCGGTCAGTCGGACTACCACGCCTACGATGAGAAAAGATGCGCTAACGATTGTATACCGGCATAGGTATGTCGTTCAATTGTTCAATAGTCACGCCCCACATGTAGCCAGGACAGATAGGCGACGATGTTGGCACTGCCCGTGGGGCAGCGAGAACCACGTTTACTGCCGGTGCATATACAGCGAGCAGAACAAGGGGAACGAGCCGAAGCATCATCGAGCGAAGCTAGGAAAGTGGAGACAGTCAAGCGAGATAAGATCGCAGGTAGGATAGAGAACATGCTTGATGGCCAGGGACATTTATACCACCAAATTTTCACTTATCCCCTTCGCGATTGGAAAATAACATCGTGCTGAGAAGATGAGCACCAAACGACGCTTGAAGATCGGTGATAGCTAGGCACCAAAGTGTATGGTGATCAAGCTGAAAAGGAAGGAGAGCCCCGGGAGACGTCATGTAAATTTATCATATCTTTCAGGCAACCTTCATTCTTCGCTCGTGTCGCTTTAAAGGTCAATGCAGTGATATCGGAAATTTGCTTCATGAATCCATGGGATGGCACGAACGAGCGGCCACCGGGGAGAAGGAGAAGCCATGTGGAGCACCAGGGCATTCATATTTCCAAGCTAGCGTCACGAGCAGCACTTAAGTCCATATCAAGCGATAAAGGAGTGATTTCGTGCATATGGCCCCTCCAGAATCGAGCTCAAACAAGGCGTTTTGATCCACTCAAATGGCGAATGTATCATTACACACAAAAGACTTCTGATCTATGCTACGATGGGTCATCCGTCAATATCTGGAGAGTGGTGCGAGGTATAATTAGCCTTCCTTCCACTCGAATATTTGTGTGTGCAGCTCTTTGCGAGAACTACACTGCATTCACTCCTCAAGGAAGAAGTAATTACCCGCAGCTAGAAATGTTGGATTTAGCTTATCGGACAAGTGTCATGAAAACGTACTCTTTTGTTCACGGTCTTTGATACTGTTCAGCTTGTTCACGCGTGGCCTGAAGTTAGTAGGATCCCGCCGGAATGTAATCTCCAGCGAGGCCAGGAAACGGTTCATCCCCGAAAGTAGGGATTGTGGTCTGTGAGCGGTATTAAATGTTGGTGAATGCGACTACGATACTATATACTTACGGTGTTGCCGTTGCTGCGATGGCAGGCTGGCCCTCAAAGACGATAACGCGGTCAGCGAGGTAAGTTGCCATGATAAAGTCGTGTTCGATGACGAATGCAGTCTTCTTGGCGTGAAGGATGAAGCTTAGGATCGATAAGAGAATAGGTCTTGACTCTGGAACGTGACAACGCACCGTTTAATAACCTTGCTGGCAATGATGCGTTGCTCGGAGTCCAGAAAACTGAAACGAAGTGTGTCGGCAAACATTCCCCGAAGTGGCGAGAACAACTGACCTGCTCGGTTCATCGAGCAAATAAACAGATACATTGGCTTTCCCTAATTCCTTGTCAGCCATGGCGAATTCTGTAGTACAAAAAGTACAGCTCACCTAGGGCGAGGACGATCGCGACGCGTTGCAGTTCTCCTCCGGACAACGTCTTTACTTCCTGATCCATAATGTTATCCAGGCTCATCGGTTTTAGCACGTCGCTCTGGAACTGCGGGTGCATGAACGCTTGCTTGATCTGTTTTAGTAGAAGCATGCGGACGGTCCCAGGGAACTTTGGAGATATCGTTTGCGGTTTGAGCGACACAGCAAGTTCCATCTTGTCCGTTTCGATATCTGGGGTCGTCACGCCAGCCAATAGACGAACGAACGTGGTCTTTCCGGTACCATTCTCCCCGAGCATAACGACAATTTCGGAATCGGTAAAACTGCCGGCTTCAACGGTCAGCTTGAAGCCGCCCATCGTCTTGGTCATTGCAGGGTAAGTATAGTGGCGTGTCTTGTCCACTATCAACTCCTCTGCGGTCTCCATCATCTTAAAGGACAACGATTCTTCGCGGAAACGTAAATTCTCAGTGGGGATGAACCCATCGAGGAAAATGTTGATGCCTGGTTCCAAAGTGGTTGGCCAACAATAGATCAGAGCCACGAACTACGCACCTTCACGAACAGAGTAAGGCATGGTAACAACCCCATACATAGACGGTTTCCCATATAGACAGCAGACGAAGTCGGACAAGTAATCCAAAACCGAAAGATCATGCTCGACAGCTATGACGTAGCAATTTGGGTTAAGCAATGATCGAATAACTTCCGCGGCTTTCAGTCGTTGCTTAATATCCAGATAACTCGATGGTTCGTCAAACATATACCTGAACTGGATTAGAATTACCGGGAAAGAGGACCATCAAGTAAACATACACGTCGGCTTTTTGAATACAAGACATTGCGATCGCGAATCTCTGAAGCTCTCCACCTGACAATTGAGATACTTCGCGCCCAAGAACATGATTCAATTCAAGGTCGTCGCACATTTTCTGCTTGTTATCAAGTTCTAGCTTGGAATCTAGCATTTGGTCTACAGTCATGTTTCCTTTGATCGCGCGTGGTATGTGATCGACGTATTGTGGTTTGATGAGCGCCTTAAGGTTATCTTCCAAGACTTTGGTGAAGTAATTCTGAAGTTCGGATCCGCGAAAGTATTTCAAGATCTCTTGCCAATCTGGTGGGTCCTGGGCGCACACATCTAATTAGTACGTCTGCGAAGAGGAGAGCGGATATTGCATACATCGTATCGGCCCAAGTTTGGCTTGAGTTTTCCAGCAAGAATTTTCAGCGCTGTGCTTTTTCCAATACCGTTGGTCCCGACAAGGCCAAGAACTTGCCCGGGTCTGGGAGTAGGAAGTCGGTGAAGCTTGAAAGCATTGGCAGTATATCGGTGGGTAACTTCGGACTCGAGGTTTGTGGGAAGGTTGATGATGGCAATGGCTTCAAAGGGGCATCTTACACGAAAAATCCGTTGAACAAACAGGCACAGAACCCACCGTGAACTTACTTCTTTACACAGATACCACAACCAATACAGAGGAACTCGGATATGAATGCGATTTTGTCCGACGGCTTCACTTCAATGCAAAGCTTGCCTAAGAAAACGATGTGATTTTTGTAATTTAGCACGATCGGCCATGGCACATACCCATCTTCACAACGGGACATGACTATCCACGGAATGGGTCAACCCATAGACAGTAAAGTGCCTTTAATCCAAATCTACTCACCTTTCTACATTCTTGAGCACATCGCTTTGGCTTGCAGCGGTTAGCATCCACGATGGCGATACGAGTGATTTTGTCTGCCATGGTTTGAATACTCGCTAGTGATGTGATCGTTCAGATAGCTTAATTCGGCACGTGACTGACTGACCAATATAACACAGCCACAACACCCTAAACACTTGATACATCCTGCCTGTGATGGGGAAGAATAAAACGACATCGAAGAGCACTGGCAACAAAGCTAGCGCCGATACTTCCGAGAAATCAGACACAAAGGTGTGTGTGCATTCCAATGATCTACGTCTTGTTCACAGATCAAGCGTTGTGGTAGGCCAAGGGTGGACTGAAACCTGCTACCGCAATAAACGTCCGACACATACTATGTGAGAAACAGTCAAAAGGGTTGGAGGCACTGGAGAAGATAAAGGTAGGGCATTCTACCCATTCTGCACGATTGGGGCGTGTAGCGTTGGCGATGACGGGAATTTAATCCTCAGGGGGGGCAGCGATTTGACAAAGTCGCCCAGGAGTATTCTGAGGACAAGGCCAAAGGTATTATCATGTATCCGTTTGATTACTTCTCTTCCTAACTCAGGTTTGCAGCTGGAGGTAGCCTTGGTTGGATGACCCGAGGATCGATGGTTGTGAGTCGTCAGTGCTCCTAGTGCGGCTGTACGAAATTGATGGCTTCTCGTGGAACAGGGCGCGTTCCAAGATGCTGCGTTTGCATTAACGCCATCGACCGTGGACAAGCCTATTCTATCTCCACTGGTCAAGACTAACTTTGGGTATCACATTATTATGGTCGAAGGCAGGCGGTGAACCCCATCAGTACATATCAATATACATCCTCCACACTATGCAAACCGATCACAAACACCGCAGTCGCCTGCGTCATGCTGTGACCGGACACTCTATTGTATTGTCGTTCACCACGTCATCAGCGGTAACAACTGTAACCGCTCGCGTGGAGATTGCGGTCCTGCGCCTCCTTCTCGGCTGCTCCACGTCAGGATCGGGGGTGGTTCCAGAAGACGTCACTTCCGGTTGAATGGCGGTTCGTCTAGACATGCTAGATCTTCTCGATTCGCCGTTGCTACGATCGACTCCTCGTTTGCGTTTATTCCCAGTAGATGGCGTAGTTTCGTTCAGGGATGCCGGCGAAATGCGTGAAACTTCGTCATCATGACGGCGTATGTCCGCCAGAAGAGCATTGCCTCTCTGCTTGCTGGCTCTACCATTTTTACGACGTCGACTTGTGCCATATTGCAAGACAGCTTTCTTGAAGTCAACACCCTGCTTCTTGTGGAGGTAGTAATACGTGACACATTGGGCAGCTGTCTTGTTCGGTAGCCGCTGTGCGATGAGACCAAACTGTTTTGGGTGCGCAGCGAACTCGTTGAGAAAAATGTCGCGCTCCTCTTCGGTCCAATAGTCTTGACCTGAAGAACCACTATAAAACTGCAAAGGGTCTTCCACAATGTTGTTCGTGTCATCATATAAGTAGGGTACAGAACCCTGGGTGACAGATATCATGTCCGGAATTTTGGCCACGTTTTTGATCGCGAGATAGCTGGGATCGGTAAGTTCTTCAACGCCTAAGCTAGCAATGATCTGTTCCATCTCCAAGTCCGAACGGACGGCATCCCCCATGACTGCAGTTGAGCGCCGAGTTGTCCTGCCGCTTGAGGGAGCCGCGGATTCTTCTGAGGCTCCAGTCTTCTGGTCTTCGTCAAGCCGCGCGCAATGCTCTAACCACCGTTCGTGTAGAGTCAAGTACTCGGCTTTCAGCCTGCGGGTCTTTTCCAAGATCTTAGACTGACGTTCTACAAAGCGATCGACCAAGGATGATCGAATTGCCTCGTGCGTCGCCAATCTGACAGAGGAGTTTGTGGCGATTAGCTCTTCTGATCGATGATTATGGTTGCCAATAGGGGATGGAAGGTTCAGGTTTGAAACTACCTGGTTGGCTCGGAGCACAGGGAATGCTCGTTCGGTACGCGATTGCCGATCGCAGAGGAGACGTGTGACTAGGACAAGTCGAATACCCTCTCGGGTTGACTTGAGGTCGGCAGGTTGAAATAGAGCAGAACAATTTCTTGGAGAAGCTGAAATAGTGCTGTGATCACTGACCACGATTCTTAACGAACTGGCATCTGGCTCTGGGCTGGTAATCATATGTATGTAGTCGATTGGCCCGGGTTTTATAGCACTTGATATGACGTCGGACTCTTTTTCCGGTACCTGTAAGATGGATGAGGAAGTTGCTGTCAAGGATGGAGGAGGGGGCTTTCGGCATTCATTAGCCTCGAGGGACATAATAGAAGTATCGAGAGTAGCATGCTCTGTACTCGTAGACGACTCTGCAGTCACAGAACGATCAACTTTATATGTCGATTTCTCAGGTGGGGGACAGAAAGAACCCAGAATTGTGGAGTCTTCCACGTGCGGAGTTATGACTTCGTGAGGCAATTCTACAACGCATGGTCAACATTGCTGCCTCTAGATCCTTACAGCGCACTTACCTCTAAGAGGTGTTGTGCCGCTGGAAGATGCCGGTTCGGAGATAAGGAGTACCGAGGCGTTACTTTCCAGAGTTTTTTGCATATCTGCAAAATTGCCATTCATGTACGTGGTCTCGTGGTCAGGTGACTGGTTGTCAGCCGAGACATGCACACCCATTCCCAGGTCCTTGGAATTTTCCAACGAAACACCGCTGTCGTCACTTCGTAACGGCACCTCATTCGTGGCGCACAGGAGTGCCTTCTCCTGCACTGGTTGGATCAATAGCTGGGGAAGAGCAAACTCTTCACCAAGCTCAGAGATACCGGGCTTGGAACGTTTAGGTGATCGTGACCATGATCGAGATTCGGGTTTTGTGTCGGGATCCTCCCGAAAGATAGAACTCCCCCGAGAGTGTGTTACCGAGGAGGAGACGGACTGGTGACCGTTGTCAGCGATAGAAAAGTGTCTCTGGCTTGTATGGCACACATCCGTATCGGCGAGTGCAAGGGATGGTAAAGAAGGATGCTGGGACTTTGGAAGCGATGCGGGTGCGCGAGGAGGGGTACTCGAAATCGAGCTTCCTTGGCGTTCATCCTCACGGTCATGATAGATAGACCTCCGCTGGTAACTTCCACTATCACCCGCGTGGGATGACGGCCAAGAATCGTCCAGGTACTGAGGTCGGTACGTGTCAGCAGTCCGGGAAAAGGTCCCCAAATCGCGCACAGCATGGAAGCTGGGGGAAGGACGGTAGCTGTCGTAGTGCGTCACGAAGTCGGAGCGCATAGCGGGCCTTTGCGGAGAGAGGTCTCGTGAAGATTGCTGTCGATGATCTCCATAACGATCGAGTGTGGAATCCGACCTATGAAGCACTAAGTGTTATGGCAGTCTTACCTCTCATGATATAACATACAATTCATACCGAACAGGTCTATCGAAATGTGATTGTTTCCAGGCCTCTTGAGGTTCAAACATCCTCTCAGCTAGGGTATCACGGCGATTTTTGTCCCACGGTGGTGGACTCGGAGAAGGTCGCTTATACTGCCATCGAGAGACATTATCCCACTGACGAGGTTCGGGTGGTCTTGCGCGGTCATAACGAGGGGGAGACGGACTACGGCTATAGTACCGCTGGGGCCTGTAAACATTTGGCCTGTAGCTGTTAGGATGATCGTCATAGTATGCACCGCTTCGAGGTTTGTAGCTATCGTAGGCGAGCCGCCTTGTAAGTGGACCTGGAGAAGGTGATCTACGACGAGAAAGATGCTATGTAAAAGCTTTGAGGAAATGATAAAGTAAGGTGTTTGATCCGACTAACATCGTATGATGAGAAACCAGCTGGAGGTCGACGGAAATCATGGGTCAACGATGTTCCTGTCGGAGACAACTGCCCATAGCTAATAGATGACATCTTCGGGCAAACGTTTCGAAATTCTGAAGCGCCGCCAACGGTCTTGGAACGAGAATAGGTACTGTGAACCTTCAAGTACGAGTCGTTGCGGGACTAAATTTCGACACAGCGCAAGAAGCTGCAGGTACAGTGCAGAAACTGGAGTCCTACCAAATGTTCTTTGAGCCGTGCGTGGACTCGGAAGACGAGAGGGGAGTATGGGGGAGAGAACGTTTAAAACTCCGCTGGTGGTGCTCGAGGTTGGGCTGAACGCGTCCCATCATGACATGAACTTGTTATGGACGCCAACCCAGACCACGGTCTCAAGGAGCCCCAGAGACTTTCCTTCGAGTCCCACAGGATACGAAGGCTCGTTCTAGGCTCCTACTGGGGCATAATCATTCTGGCCCTTCCGTTTTGGTGGAGGCTCACGAGTATAGAACGTATAGCGCTTCCCTCGGACCGTGTAAGGATGCAGCTCGACAGGAAACTCATCTTTCCCCTATACGTGCAGCTCGACGCACCGAGCTTTGGAAACGATGGCCTTTATTTGGCGAGAGAGCTCAACGACGTCCTTTCTCGGACCTTTAATGCATTCCAAACGGGGAGAAACCTGGACATCCGGGTAGATGTTGGCGGAAACGCAGGTACGAGGAACCGGGTAGAGAGGACAGATGTCTAATTGGTAATAAATCCCATAGATGACCGAAGCTTGGGTTCAGATGCATATACTGTTCTCATTGGTCATGACACCGCCGTCAAGCGCCCCAGGCAGTTGATCGTGAACCCGGAGGATGCATCAGGTGGGTCAGATCGTGATTACCACACCCTCAGTACCTCATGTGTGGTGCCGCTTTCCCAGTCGAGCGGCTGGCTAGAATTTTGTCTGGGCTCCTTGCACCGGAGACCTTCTCGACAGAAGAACAACGCGTTATTCAATACAGCGACCGCTATCGCCTCGCTTTCACGTTGCTGAACGAAGACGCCGCATCTGACCATCTTGTTCATTCTTGGGACATTCAGCCTGCGATTGTAGGAAAGTCGTCCCGTTCATTTAAGTTCCAACCGTTGACCAGGCTGTAGACCACCTGTTTCCAATCCTTTCTCAATTGAACGTGCTTCATAATACCACCGTCGAAAGTCAGGTACAATACCATGCACCACTGGCATTTGAACCTATGAAATTCACCGATGGCGGCACTTCCTTTCACGGTGTCACTCCTGAGGATCTGACCGTATTCATCAACTCCGCTGAATGGACATTGTGTAATTAACCCATCTGCTGGACGTCCGGCGAGAGGTTTTTGACGTATGTTTAGCTTCTAGTGTCTCTAATGATCCTGTGCTCCATTTTGTGCTGTTTGTGCCGTCGTCATCCCGGCAGCCTCTTTTCATCCTTGACGCACTCGGTAAGTATTCATTACACTCTAAGCGATCGAATGGCTGGAGCAATTTCAGGGTCCCCTACGAATCAGAATGCTTTTCTCCTGCCTCAGTGGGGCGGTATCTTCATTCTAAATAGGGACGCGCAGGATTTGATGATGACGCATTTGACGGCAGCGGACCTGGTGCCTATCTTTTCTGCATTTTCCAATCAACTGACTGCCTTGTTGGGTGTTCCTTCCCTTCCTCGTGGCGTGCAGTCCGAGGGGCCTTCACCGCTATCCGACTGGCAATTGGATGCCCTGTTGCGACACCGAACCTCAGAGAATATTCTGAACAGCCAACAAACACTTGACAGCATAGTGAAGCTTGTGAACCAGATCGAATCCATGCCTGTTGACCAAAATGTCAGAGGAGACGTGCATATTGCGCTGACAGCTCTCGAGGAGGTCCATATCCTGTGTGTTTTGTCATATCCTGTTGTTCTAATGAGACGGTTTTGTCATAGGCTTATCGAACCGCAAGGGGACCCCCTACGATCCCTTTGCGATGGTCCAGTGAGGCTTTGTCTTTGGCTTCGCACGCTTTTTTCAATCCCGGCATGCTAGCCATGCTGTACTTCCCTGCCGAGCACAAATATGCTGTTTATACCCCTTTGTTTGCTTCTATCTCGGTACCTCTCATCGTTGCACTGGGAAGAGAGATTCATGCGTGGAGAAGAGAGCACCGTGCAGCAAGAAACGGATGATTATACTATTTTCAGTCCATTAATTCTTGGTAGAATTTCCTGCCCCTACCGAATGAAAAGCTTCTCTCCCCTGTGACGCATGTCAGTATGTTTGCACTGCAACGAACGTGTTCTCGATGCCATCCCATTAGAACATTAACCACGCAGTCAGCACGCAGTCTGTCACGTGATCACCCGCGATCGACGTCAGTTGCGGTATGCCGCTTGACGGGGCCCGGTGCTGCAGACATTGCAACAGTCTTGGCGGTTGACAACAGACAAAGCTGTTCTAATAATCCCACGCCATGAGCGCGAACAAAGTGAACGTTGACGGTGTCCTGCTCTTTGAGCAACCATTTGTGCGCGTACGTCAGGCTGTCCTTGGAGTAGGCACCTCTCTCATCGAGACGCATGTTAGGTACCCTACGAAAATTATCGCAAAGTGTTTCGTGCATCTCAGAGGAACATCGAGCGCGAATTAGGCAATGTGCAGACATCGTCGAATGAACTCCAGAAACGTACAAAAGGTAGCGAGGTCAATCCTGAGGAGGTCACTAAGACGGTCGATGGGATGATAGCGCGAATGGAGAATCTTAAACGCAAGGTCGGCTCCTCGTGTGTTGTGCATTCCTCAGAGTGATTCATCACATGCATATCCTGTATAGCTTTCGGACCTGCAGGAAAACAACGGTAGGCCTACACTTGATGTTACGCATGAACGCCTCCAGCATCTTGCGTTGGTTGAGGCTCTGCCGACCACGAATTGCCCTGATTTTTCACGCTGGGCGGACACGCGGCTGGACCGATGGCTTGTCGACTGGACGCTCCGCACGGGCCGAGAGAAAACCGCGAGAAAACTAGCCCAAGAGAAGGAAATTGAAGTACGTTAACCTTGTGGTCGTTCGCCGTTGGACCACACGTTGAAGGCTCATATCATGTAGACCCTTGTGGATATTGATCTCTTCATGGATATTCACAGGATTGAACGCGCGCTCTTTCGGCATAGCTGCACTGAAGCTATAGCGTGGTGCAGCGAAAATAAAACGGCGTTGAGGAAAATTAGGGTGAGTCATGAGCTATGTCTTCCTGTACCTGACACAGCAATTTCCGGGGCTTTGCAGAGCACTCTCGAGTTCGAACTTCGGCTTCAGGAATACATTGAGTTAGCCCGCGCCCGCAAAACGCAGGAAGCAATCACATATGCAAGGAAGTATCTTGTTCCGTGGCAGGAAACGCACTTGGAGCAGATTACGCAAGCTATGGCACTCTTGGCGGTCCAACCCTCAACAACTTGTGGACAGTACAAGGTTCGTGGCCCTTCAAACCAATTTCAGCCATGTCTCACGACGTTGCAGCGTCTCTACGATGAGTCTCGTTGGACCTCCTTGATTCAGGCATTCCGCCTCGCTATTTATTCGTTGAATAGTTTACCAACGGAACCGCTTTTGCACCTTGCCCTTTATGCTGGACTCGCTTCCCTCAAGTTACCTGCTTGCTATGATCTCACGCACAACGTCGACTGTCCGGTGTGCGATCCCAATATCAGCATTCTTGGAAAAGAGGTACCCTTCAGTCACCATGCCAACTCAACTATCGTTTGCTACCTGAACGGTAAAATAATGGACGAGGATAACATGCCAATGACCTTCCCAAACGGATATGTTTACTCGACAGAGGTATGATTTGAATGGGCGTTGTTCATGCAGCATCCCTCACGGCTCCGCCTTTCTCAGGCACTCGAAGAAATGGCCGCCAAGAACAATGGCAAAGTCACATGTCCGCGGTCTGGTCAAGTCTGTGACCTTACCGCGTTGAAAAAAGTCTTCATTTCTTGAACTGGGCTAGAGCAACATGTATGATGCTAGCATGTTCGCCGTGTCACCTTACGCGGTGGTATGTCACTGTTTTACAGAACACATGTGTACCGGTGTTGGCTTCGGAAGCGATAATCACTACTATGGGCCTTTAGACTTGTATATATGTAACCCGAACCCAATGCACTACTAGCATCATCACGCGGATGCTGCTGTGCCGCGTTGGTACCTGCCCAACGTGCTTGAGAAGGTGAATCAAGATCTTTACGGTGGAGCCGGTACCGCTTTTCCCACGACCCATAGTGAGCAATCAAACCACGCCCGAATGCATTTCTTTTTTCCGCTGCATACTAACGCCAGGCCGCACACTTGAGCATTCTCCTTCGTTTTGAACATCCCAAAGAGTCAGAAAAGGCTGTCTTCATCCGTGGCCAGTGGACTCGCCTCTATGTACAAGCGCAAGTTTTCGTCCGTCTTTCAGAATGGCGTCATAAAGAAACCCAGCACAAAGCCAAAGCGAACAACGACACTCTCTTGGAACGAGATACCCGAGTGGCAAAGGGACAATGAGTATATCTTAAGCGGATACCGTCCGTGAGTACCCTCGGCTACGATGATTGGTAGCTTGTTCCGTCCGTCACAAGGCTGAGCGTATGGTTTGTTCAGGGTGCAAAACAGGTGGTCTGGTTGTGTTGCCTCTATCTTCGGTTGTGAGTCCTTGTGACTCCGTTCATACGGACGCTCACAAACATTTCCAATTTTCAAATGAGCAGTCTTTCACAATGAGACTGGTGAGCTAGCGTCTGGGCTGAGCTACTAACGCAGATGTGCTATATCCGATATGCACGCAGTAAACATTCACACTCATTTGTGGGGTGCAATCCTTTTCGTCCTTCTACTTGCCACCTTTCAAACGAGACACGTGGGGGTGTACGAAACAACGACATGGATCGATACATCTGCCATCGCAATCTTCCTCATGTCGGCTGTCTTCTGTTTGGCCGCCAGCGCTACGTTTCATGCATCGACCTGTCACTCCCGACAAGTAAGTTTTTCCGAACAGAGGCGGTTCGAATATTGAAATACAGATAGGTCGCTGCTAAGTGCCATGCCTTGGACTACATTGGCATCATAGGTCGGGATGATGCCATCACTCCAACCAATATGGCCCGAGGCTGATCTCTCGGGTAGTGCTCATAGTCGGGTCGTTCGTACCTTGCATTTTCTATGGTTTCTTTTGCGAACCCTTGTATCAAGCCTGTCATTGGCTTGCCATTGCATTCGCTGGTGCCTGTAAATGCTCTTCAATGCTTACCGGATGTTTTTATGACGGGTCATGTTGTGCAGGCGCAACATATGTCGTCTTGAACCCTGAATATGCCAAGCCAACCCATCGAGGTGCAAGAACGGGGGTGTTTATTGCCCTCGGGCTATGTGCCGTTGTGCCTGTCACGCAGCTGGTCACGAGACATGGTAGAATGAAAGTATTCTCCGAGATGGGCTTTGGTTGGCTGCTCACTTCGGGTGCATTATACATAACGGGTGCATTGATATAGTGCGTTCGCCTCGTTCGCCGTGAACTGCGTACCTGATGCGTTTTTTGATTTCATTCCCGCTCAGCGCCAACCGCATTCCTGAGCGGATTGCACCTGGAAAGTTTGATTATTTTCTTGCCTCACATCAGATTTTCCATGTTTGCGTGGTCATGGCCGCGCTGGCTCATTGGTGCTGTGTGACGACTGCACTCCAACACAGGCACTCTGAGTTGGGCGGCGTATGCTGAAGCATGATCAAATTCACCGTGTTTCCCACGCTCCGGAGACACGTCATGTGTGGTTTCGGTGTGGCGGAAAATCGCATCGGACCACTCGCCGGGCCCACACCCCAGTGATAAGCGGAAAGAATATACACGTTGGCGGGGTGTTTCTGACGTCCCAGCAAATGAATATGGATTATCATTAGAAATTCGGTTGTGGAATGCCCGGCCTCACTCGGAACCGCCCGCGATCACATTTGCGCCTCTATGAAGCTGTATCTGGCAAATTCTTGACGCCAATTAGGCCAGATGCGCGGGCTTAGTGCTGAGACGATCGGCTTCCGACGGGAAGTACTATGACGAATGAATGTAGTCCCTGGGCGCAAAGTCACCCGCCGCACGAATACCTCGAGGCGTAAAGCTTCGCCTTTAGGTACTTGGTCGTACTGCGTCTCAGGGTTGAAAATCCTGTCAACAGTTGCCACTGGATGTTCATACGTTTATGACTCATGGGGACGGTGACCGAGAAGGGACTAACTGGCACTCCGATGCTGCGTTGTCCAAATGCGTGTACAGGCTGACGGCGGCCTCCCGTTGCACGCGAGATTCATCTCAATGCGTCGCACAAGATCGCGGAACCGAGGATTTGATCGTCAAGGATCTTGGCCGAATTTGGATTCCATCCGGCTGTGTGCAAGCGACAGCAGTACTGGTAGGCACCTCGGCCTTGAAGCGTGTTGGTCTAATGTCAGATTCACAGGACTCAACGTGCACTTAGCAAGGACTGGTTAAAAGAAGCATCGATCGCGTTCTGTCCCTCGCCGCCTTCCTCCCTTATCAAAAAGGCCTACTCCATCCTGAAACCATGTATACAGTCGGCCTACAATCGGCCGCTGACGCCTTTCTTCTGTCGAGCCTCAAGGTCCAAGTGGTCTTGGCTCTTCTCATACTTTTTGTGCTACTGGTAGTTGGTCATGGCTCGTCCAAGGACGACCTCTCCACACATGCCCCTGTTTATTTGCCTGGTTCCCATCTCCTTGCTATCGCTCCGTTCTTTAGACGACGCTTCGACTTCCTCAATGATGGATTCCGCAAAACGGGAGAGAAGCTATTTCAATTTAACATGCTGCGCGTCAGTGCCCTACCCACCCGTCGGACTCCAGCGTGGGTTCCTAACGTCATCTTCAGGAGACCGTCATCGTCGTGTCCGGGGAGTCCGCACGAAAAGCATTCTTCGCGAATAGGGCTTTCGATCTGACAGAAGGGTTCAAGGTTCTATCTGGTGCTGTACGTGTTGCTCTCCCTGGTATATCTATGTTGGCTCTAATGTACCACTGCTAGATCCCTATGGTCAAGGGCGTCACCTCCGAACTCCAAACCCGCCGAGTAGCCCTCATCCACAAACGTCTCGTTTTATTGCAGAAAAATGACCATCTTGAGCAGCGTACGCGTGGTCGACCTTCATCCGTGTTTGTCGCTAATCTCCCTGATACAGTTATTACCCCCATTCTGAACGACTGTAACCGAGTTATGGACGCTTGGGGGGCCAGTGGAACACTAGACCCCTTTGAGAAAATATATGAAGTATGTTCCTGAACGATGACGTTGTGTTGCGGGTGGTTAACGAGTCTCCTATTCATTCCCGACAGCTCGTATTCCAAACTACTGTACGCAGCATCACTAGTCAAGAAATTGCAGACGACCCTGCACTGGTTGCACGTCTCAAAAGCCTGTACGATATACTGGATAGCGGAACGACTCCAACGACAGTTCTACTCCCCTGGTTGCCCTCCCCGAGCATGCTCAGGAAGTTACTCGCGACCAAAGAGGTGTACGACATCGTCTCACGCGCCATTGACATTCGGTTGAAGAGTGGCAAGCCTCAGAATGACACATTGCAGATGCTTATCGACGCACAAGACGAGCGGCTGGTAATCGTGGGAGTGAGTGATTAGACGCTAGCTTGATGGTCTTCGTTGACTCGTTTGTAGTTTATCATGGGTTTGCTAGTCGCGGGCGCCAGAGCCACTGGTACCACAGCGTCGTGGCTTATAACCTTCCTTGGTAACAACTCGGAGTGGAAGGACAAAGCTATCCGCGAGATCGAGGGACTACTGTCGACGTACAGTCCGGAAGCAGCGGCCGGTGTTTCGCTCTCATCGCATTTGGCATCCATTCCGTTGGAGGCCTGGGAAACAGAAACACCTGTTCTCGATGCCCTCATCCACGAGACGCTACGGATTGCTCAGCCACACACTGCCATGCGTCGCAACCTCGGACCTGACACAGTCATTGATTCCAAAACTATCCCTTCAGGGGCGTATATTGTATATCCATTCTCGGACGTCCATCTCAACCCGGAACTATACCCCGATCCGTGGAAATTCGACCCGAACCGCAAGGAGGCGGAGACGCCGTTCGGCTACGTTGGGTGGGGTGGTGGTGAGTGTGCAGCTGGATCATTACGTGGAACGCGGAGAAGTTAACGCTCCATTCTCACAGGTAAAACCATCTGCCTTGGTCAACGCTTGGCAAGAATGGAGCTCAAGCTTATTACTTCGATGATGTTATTGCGGTTTCGATATTCGATCGTGGACTCCAAGGGAGCACGGCCCGACCTCCTTCCACGACCCAATTGGAACGATATCCTTTTGTGTCGTCCTGACAAAGACTCTTATTACCTTGCGTACCGCAGGACAGAACTATAGGTCAAGCTGGACGTTGACTGGTCGACCACGGACTCCACGTCGGACTTGTCCGTGACACGACTTTGAACCGCACATCTTACATCATTTACCACACGCTCCCTTCACCATCCAAAGCTAACCGTCGCAGTTTATGTTAAGTCTATCTATCAACTTAAATATTTCTCAGGATTCCGAATAAGCTCGGGACCGTGTGTAGTTTGGTCATTAATACGCATATCTCAACCATACGGTACTTGTTTTAGTTATACCTATATTCTAGATGCCACTGTATACCTCGAACTGTTGCATACCAGAACGTAATTTCTGAGATTCAGTAGATTTCCACGCTTACCCATACCTCGACGGTAACATGGATGCGGTAGACCTAGCATTGCTGTGTTATTAGGTACATGTGAATGGACATCGGATTCGAGTCTCGACCGTCTAGAGGGATTAGTGATTCGCAAGATGAAGTCTGAGATGCGTCAAGAATGACATGTAAGATGACGCGTTTAACTTGTCTACCTTGGCATCGGTACCATAAACTAAGTGGACGAAAATACGAAAAACGTTGCAAAGCAAATATTTTTCGCACGTCTGCGGGGGCAGACTTGGGGGCAGATGTCACTTGAAGAAGAACTTGTCCTTCGACTTGACTCGCGTCGACCTTTGATGTGGCCGTGGTTGGTCGTCCTGTCTAACCTCGGAGAAGATTTTAGCTGCCCTGTCCTTCTCCTCCTGTCTTCTTCTCGCGATCCATTCTTCTCTGCCCCTTCTTTCCCTCTCTGCCAAGCGAGCCCGCTTCTCTCTCGATGGCTCCCACTTGCTCCGTAATATCCGGCGGACAGCTTCTGGACTGATCTTGAACTTGTCCGCGAGGACCGCACAGGAGAATGTGTCCTTGTCAAACGCGTGCAGGGAACGAAGTCCGTTCATGGCATCGCGCGACAGTTTACGCGTTGGGTTCCAGCCCTCTGGGAACGCCTTTTTGATCTGTTCGCGATGCCGTCGCCACTGCTCAGGGGTTGGAGCTGCAGTGGGGCGTTTTTTGGGGGGTGATGGAGGCTCGTCCTCGGTGAGATCCAGGGGCGGGGCGTCGCTGTCGAAGAGGAGTGTGGTGGGGGGAACGTGTCCGGCCAACTGCCAGTTGCGGGGTGGGATGCGCTGGGAGTAGAGACGACGGCCGGCGATGGCGAGCACCCATTGGATTCGCAGAGACATTTGGTCAGTCGTAGAGTCTCCCCGTTGACCAACTCCGCGATCTCGGCTGTCGGCATCCCCCGATCGTGGGTTAGCACGTATACTAGTACAAGTATCGTCTGATTTGCTGCTCAGCTCGACCATGGCGGACGTGTCCGACGAGCGTATCAACCAAGGTTAGCCCTGCTCGTCCAACAGTAACTTGTGGTTTGAACCAGCAGCGCGTTTGCTGATCCTCCAGCCTACTTGGACGTACGTTCTGACAAATCCGACATCAATTGGTTGCTTTTAGACTATGAGGTCAGGTTCGCCTTGTTTGCCGTGGCTCAGCCTAACACGCCTTCCTCACACGTACATACAGTCCGATCGCTCAGACAAGCTTGTAGTCACAAAGACGGGCACACGTGGCCTCGCAGAGCTCCGTGAAGCCCTTGATGACTCCAAGGCCTCTTACGGCTATGCACGCGTCACTTACGCTAGCGACAAAGAATCCCAGCGCGAAAAGTTTATTCTCGTCGTTTGGATCGGATCAGGTTGCAAGGTGATGCGAAAAGCAAAGGTCGGTCTCCCGTTTACGTGCGACGCCGCGTGTATCTGTCAGACTGTCGGCGCCGAGTGGTGTCTTTTTGTTTTTTTCTCAACATATCACACACCCGCTCTACCCTAGTCGTGATGCGAGCATGTCCACAAACTTACTTTTTGTTCCTTTGCACATTTTAGATTTCTGTCCATGCCGCCAATGTCAAGCAGGTGTTGCGCGTTTACTCAATCGAGGTGGCTGCTCGTGAAAAAGATGACTTGAAAGAGGAGCCCATCGTCTCTAGGCTGCGCAAAGTGAGTGGCGCAGTTGAAATGCCACGCACCCACTGACACATCACCCGTCCAATGTTTGTAGGCCGGTGGCGCCAGCTATGATGGAGTCTAGCAATGTTCCCTTTTTGGTCTACCTCATACATGATGCTGTACAGTTGTGCATGTCGAATTTCCACCAAAGGTAGTATCATATATCAGTGGCAACTAGGTTGACACTGCCGCGTCATTCTATTGAGCATATGGATGCATTCACCACGCACGGCTGCATCAACACTCAAAGTGGGCTCCAGCACAGGGTTGAACCGTTCGATTGGCAACCAGGGCAAGTTTTGTCAAGTTTTGGATGCCCTCGTCCGTCAACCGCATGCCCATCCAGCCGTCCATACGCTTAGCCGACAAAACATTTTCATAGAACGCAATCGACGGCTCATTCCACTGCCAATGGCCGATGAATTCCCAAGTGAAGTCATTCCAGGCACGAGAACCCACCGTGAGTACGGACCAATCAAGACGTCCGCAGTTCTGTTAGGGAAGAAAAGTCAGTCGGCCCACGAAGGAGGTGGTAAGTAAACTACCTTTGCCTGTGCCACCTTGGCAAGCTCGGCGAACAGAGCTTTGCCAATCCCTTTATTCCTGGCTTCTGGTTTCACGAACAGGTCCTCGAGCTGGTATTGCGTGTCCGAGTCAAGCGTGGAAATGGTGACTGCGTGCACGGACATACATACAGCCCTGGCCTTCCTGTCCACGTGGAAAAGTTAAAAAAGTAAAGGGCCATGCCTAAGGGTACGCCAGGGTCCTCGGAAGTGCCTTGGAATGCAAGGAGAGCATGTGCGTAGCCTCTCTCGAAAATATTTTCTCTGAACTGCGGAAATGTGTGGGTTTGTGCCGATCATGACAAACAGGAGTGCCTACCAGCTCCTGAGTGGCCTTTGCTGACTCTGGCTCCTTCTCGTACGTAGCCTACGCATCAACATTAACGCTGGTCGCGCGGTGTACAGTGGAGGTCATACAAGGTCTCGGACAAGTTGCAGTAGCGCATCCTGACGATTTAATCAGCGACGGACTCTGGGGCGATGTAGATACGCACGACGTCGCCGACGGTGGCGGGGCGGATGTGGAATTGGATGGAGGACATGGTCGACGTTGGGAGAGATTATCTTATCAGTGTCCACCGCTCAGAATTGGGTGGGTGGTTTGTGTACATGTATTTGTGTGCAAACCTTGTTCGTAACTTTTCATCGTACACGTCCCCCCCTACGCAGGCATCTCTGATCCTCGTCCACCGCCCGTCATGGATCCAGTAAAATTGGCCAAACTGCAGGCGCAGGCTGCGGCCAACCGGCTTGGTGAGCGACTTTTGGCCTCTCATCCTCGCAGTGTGATCATTGCTGCATCTCATCTTTCCCGCCAAAATCATCGCCTCTAACATATTCCAGGTGGAAAGGGTACCATGCGTCGGAAAGTCGTCCGAAAGACTAAACCTTCTGCCGCGCAAGACGACAAAAAACTACAGGCGGCCCTCAAGAAACTTAATGTACAACCTATCACCGGAGTAGAGGAAGTTAACATGTTCAGAGAGGACGGAAACGTACTACATTTCACCGCTCCAAAAGGCACGTACTTTTCTTGGTTTCGTCTTAAATCACGGCCTATAAATATCGGAGATGTTTATTTTCTCTCAACACACCGCGTTCTGTCGGATGAAGGTGACTTGGGGTATTAATCTCATGTTACTATTTCTGAACAGTTCATGCTGCGGTGCCCGCCAATACTTTTGCGATTTATGGCACAGGACACGTCAAGGAGCTTACAGAGCTCGTCCCTGGTATTCTCAACCAGCTCGGTCCTGATTCTCTTGCATCACTGCGCAAGCTCGCGGAATCCTACCAAGCAATTCAACAAGGGCAGCAGCGGCCGGCAGCGGGTGGTGCTGAGAACGACGATGATGACGTTCCCGATCTTGTTGAGAACTTTGACGTCGAAGGCGAGCAGGCGGCGGTCGATGACAAGGAAAAACTGGACGACGTGAACTGAGCACACGCGAGGAAGGCATGGTTGGGTTCGCGAGCAAGGGTTGCTGACTGGCGTATCTATCATCCGGGTCTGTCGCTGACAAGGAAAGGGGATGACCAAAACGAAGACGGAAGCTTGGATGGTGATGACTACTTTTCAATTTCATTTCATTTCACTCCCTTTCCTCTGACATTCGACATGTGATCCGCGGTGATTGTATCAAAATGTCTTGCACCCGTCTACTCGTGCTCTGCTCATACTTGCTCAGTTTACTTCTGTGTGCCTGTTGTACTTGTGTTTTTCTTCGCCGGCTTTTCCCATGTGATTCACGATCTCATCACGTCCAATGTTCGCACCGTATGTCTCTGCAACTATGGAATACTGTCCATGTTGACCTTGGCAGTTCCCCTTGGTTAAAGGGAACTGCGGGTGGTTGAAGCGTTGATCGATCACTGTGGTCCATGTCCAAGCTTGCAGGCAAGGGACACGTGTCTCTGCGAACTGTCGCAGAAGTACGACAGCATGCATAAAGTCAATAAGTCAAATCGGGAGTGACGCCGGCCTGCTGGCTCGGGTGGCGACTCGACCGATCGTGGTATGAGACAAGCGCGGCCCGACTCCGCGCTCGGACCCCAGATTCATGTGCAAGGGACGCAGGCCCTGTCGTCTCCAAGTGCAGGTCGCCCTCGCCACTACTTGCCTTGAAGCGCGCCCCGCCAGCAGAGACAGGGCGGCCTCCGAGATTCAACATTCGATATCCAACAGTTTGATCGAGACCGTCGATCACGAGCTTCAACAGCTTACGAGCCCAGTGGTACCTTTCGTCCTCGGGTTTGTGTGCGTGTCTCAACACTCGCGATCGTTGCAAGCTCGCCATTACCTTTCCGAAGATCCCACCCTCGGTGTCAGATGATCTTGTAGTTCCCCCAGTCACTGTGGCAGTCTTGATCTGTTACATCCGTTACATAGCTGCTCGAGGCGAATCTCACCCGGTCCCCTCAACTGAGCTTGCGACGCAGTACCCGCACCCTTCACGACCCGTCTTAGATCTCGCCGTTATCATATCTGTTATCGCGTCATCCGATGCCTGGAAGATTCGTTCGCTTTAAGACCCACGGTGAGCGATACGTCACGTAGTCTTGTCAGGACTCCGAGTTATTCGACGACCGTACCATCTTAGATATCCGTTTCCCAACATCTCTCACGGGTGATGGAAGCGATGCGATGTGAGTGACCTCCGCATGCATGACCCTGTTCATAGCCCTCCGTGAAAGAAAGGGGACTGATGACGGCCTCGTGCCCAGGAATACGGACTGCGATTACTCGGCGGCGTATGTTACGCTGTATACCGACTACGATCTTGTCGGCCATGGAATGACATTCACCATCGGTCGGGGAACCGAAATCGTGAGTCATCGTGAATGTTGTCCTTTTTTAAAGTGGCGGAGCGGGACAAAGTGGAGCGCTGGGACACAGAGCACGGACTCAAAGGTACTTTGCTCGACTCACGATCCGAGTTGCGCGTCTCTGTGGCCCCGTGTTTTGTGTTTTCTCCGTATGGTAGAATGACGCTCAATGCGGTGATCATGCTACGTCCGGACAGGTCTGTCATGCCATACAAGTGCTAGCCCAGCGTCTGATAGGCCGCGATCCCGAGGAGTTCTTCGCCAACATGGGCGATGCATGGGACTGGATGTCAGGCGACCCTCAGTTACGCTGGTAAGCAAGGCTTCCACAGTCTGATGCGCCGGGGTCGAATGGCGAAACCCAAAGCTAACTTTACTTTTGCACGCACGGCGTCCGTCGGCGGCGATTGTTAGGATCGGCCCGGAGAAGGGCGTCATCCATCTCGCGCTCGCTGCCGTCAATAATGCGGTGTGGGACATGTTTGCAAAGTCGCGAAGGAAGCCGCTCTGGAAGCTCGTCGTGGACATGACTCCGGTGCGTCCGTTCCGTCTTTTTCACACGATGCAGATTTCGAATTTCGCGATTGGGTGTTGTGCTTGGTCGACCTCGTGGACGTGGACGCTAGGAAGAGCTTGTGAACGCGACGGCGTTCCGGTACATCACTGACGTGCTCACACGCCAGGAAGCGCTAGCGATGCTGAAAGCAAGGGAAGGAGGGAAACGGGAAAGAGAGGCGCATGTGAAGGAGGTCGGGTATGTGCAAACGCTACTCGGCTGAAGATCGATAAGTGATGACCCTGTGCCAGATATCCTGCGTACATAACATCTGCAGGATGGCTCGGTGAGGCTGGAGTTGATTGTTGTATCAACCTCGTCACGCTGATGAGTCGTATCTAATATCTACTGGCACGGTTGACAGGCTATTCTGACGAAAAGGTCGCCCATCTTACACAAGAGGCGGTCCAAGCTGGGTGGACCCACTTCAAGATGAAAGTCGGGGCTTCGTTTGAGGATGATTTGCGGCGGGGAAGAATGATCAGGCGCATTATCGACGACGCCAAGAACTACCCTGCTGGTATGTGATGATCTGGCAATGTGTGAATGTAGACGACACGAGTTATCGATTAGACAAGCTCCTTCGTGGACCGCATAGTCCCGAGCTGAGAGGACGAAACGCAGGTCCGACTGGGGCGGTGCTGATGATTGATGCAAACCAAGTATGGGACGTCGACGAAGCTATCAGATATGTGCAAGGGCTCGAAGAGATCCGACCATGGTGTGTATTTGCGTCGAGTGATGACAGTTACATAGTGACGTTATGAGTGTATAGGTTCATTGAAGAGCCGACGGCACCGGACGATATTCTGGGACACGCGGCCATTAGGCGGGCACTTGCTCCGTACGGGATCGGTGTTGCAACGGGGGAGCATGCACACAACAGGATGACATTCAAGCAGCTATTTCAGGCGGAAGCGGTGGATGTCGCGCAAATTGATGCGTGTAGGCTGGGTGGGGTGAGTGAGGTGCTTGGTGTGCTTCTGATGGCGGCCAAGTGAGTGAAACGGATTCTTTACCGGGCCGACGGGTGCTGATATGTCCGTGTATGATGCAGATTCGGCGTGTTGGTGTGCCCGCACGCGGGTGGTGTCGGGCTCTGTGAACACGTTATTCATCTGAGGTGGGTGCTACTGACCATGCTCCGGGCGAGCGTGTCATAATCGGCGTTCTTCAGCTTGATCGACTACATTGGGATCTCTGGGTCGATGGAGCGGAACGTGATTGAATACGCGAACCATCTGCACGAGCATTTTGTGCACCCGTGTTCGATCAATGGGAAGGGGCGATATGTCGTTCCGGAGAACGAAAAAGAAGGATACAGGTGAGAGGTCGTGGCGGCGCGGAGATGGATGTATTTCTGACACGAGAGCAGTACGGAGATGCGCGCGGAAAGCATCGCCGAGTATGAATTTCCGCACGGGACGTATTGGAAGCACAAGTAAAGGGACAGGGGTGTTTGTATGTGTTTGTAAACGTATCACGTGATGATTCAGATGAGTCGACGTCCGACTTTTTGATGAGGATCGCGACGATGGCGTACGACGAGAAGCGGACGTTCGCGACACGACCCGCGCTGCAGAACGCCATGTACGTTGGGCACGATGGCCGACGAGTGTTCGGGCGCGACCAGTCCATCGGGTTCCAGTACACGAACCCTCCGACGTTCGTGCCCGGTGGCTTCTTGTCGTCGCCGCCGACTCGGGCGTACGCTCCAACTGGACCTATCCACATCGCCGGTCCGTCTCGCCGACCCCTCCCCACCCCCCGGACCCGCCCCGAGTCGATGCCGCCCCCGCCCCGCCAGTCCCCGCTCGTCGTACAGGCTCCCGCCCCGTCTCGTCCCGCCATCCTCGCCCCTTCCCTCACGGCACCTCCCGCACGCCGTCCCCTCCCCACCCCCGCCATCCTTCCAGCTAGGCCCACCAAGCACGTCAGCGTCGATCTCACCGCCAGACCGACCAGCCCAGTCAAGTCCACCATCAGCGC
Source organism: Brasilioporus rufonigricans (assembly GCA_038089195.1). Lineage (NCBI taxonomy): Eukaryota > Fungi > Basidiomycota > Agaricomycetes > Boletales > Boletaceae > Brasilioporus > Brasilioporus rufonigricans. Next base: position 29,485 of record JBBPKJ010000318.1, read on the forward strand.
CATTAACATCAACCCAGATCACGATCTTCGCATTCCCAGTTCTTTCTCTCGCCGCACCG
>JBBPKJ010000319.1:0-29416 GCA_038089195.1 Brasilioporus rufonigricans
GCGAGCTAATTCAGTGGCTGTAGATGGGAGATGGTAACGTTGTCTGACTGAGCTTGCTGTAGTGCGCTGGTGATTAATTGATTACCCGATGTGGAGTAGCATAGCCTGACCAATTGGAACGGACGGAAGGCGGTTCACTTCAACCCTTGTTGTCTACCAAAGATGTTTTTGGCGCAAAGCGCTGTGCCTGAGAATGCCCACAGCCGCTCGTAAACACTGACGGCCATGTCCACCACCCAGTCCCCGCCAGCGGCTCCTTCGTCGACTGTCCCCTCGCAGCCTCCACCACACAGTCATCCTGCTACCAATGCGTCGACCCTCCTCTTCGGGTTCCTCGTCAGCGCCCTGTCAGTCTTTGCCGTCTTCATGACTTTTGCTATTGTCTGGAACCGTCTCATCGCTCGACGCCACGCTATAGAGGCCATGTTGGCGTCGAGTCCCGCTCCGGAGTCACCGCGGCTCCGTCGGCCCATGATACGGGACATTTGGATTACGCCTAATAAGCAGTCCCCTCCGTGGTTGGATACCATGGTGAGCAAATACTCGGCTGAGACCATGACCCTGCAATAACTCGATCGACTTTTCTCACAAGCCAGTAGCAGCTCAAAAGTGCGATTACCCTTCGAGTTCATCTCAGACTGCACAAACGGAGCAGACCCCCACGTTTTGGAAACGTATATGGAATCGACTGCCCCTTGAAATCACCTACCTGTTCTACAGACCAGTGCACCCAGAACCCTTTGCATCGAGAGATACCGACGTGTCTCAAGTCGATCTCTCACATGGATCAGATATCCACATCACATTGTTGATCACTATGCCCCACGCTCCGCAGTCATCCCGGGGAGTGCATGAGACTCATCACATGTCCCGCGAAATGGCTTTCGCAACAACGAACATTCTTTGCTGTGACCCAGGCTCGTAGGAGCAATGTATAGACCGGAACATGTATTTGACGTTTCGTTACCTCTGCGACGCTTCAGTGTACTAATCACGTTAATTCTTCTTTGTTACCTTCCATCTTCCGGGATTCTGGGCTTGATTTGATTGGGCCGAGGACATTATTAGCTCGCAGTTGGGTACCTTCAGTCCGAGTAATGACAGGGATACTGACGAATAGGGAATGTTTGTAACACTAACACTTTATGACTCCAATGCAAGCCATGTTGACTCGAGTTTATGCGCACGGCTGTTCCCGGAACTGGATACTTGGTACTGCGGACCCACGGTAGTGCCGCAGTCTCGCGTGTTTGCAATTGTACAGCAAGTCCGTCGTCGTTGGGTCGCCTGAATCCATTGGATGCTGGCATCGTCCCCGCTCTCGTTTTTCACACGACATGTTTCGCCCCTGCTCCACCGCCGCCGTCACTGTACAATTGGTGTCCCTCATTCTTGCACACTGCCAATTTGCTAGACTTTCCTCTTTCTGCTATAAATGGTCGGATTCACGCACCCCATTATGGCGGTGATCTACAGCAAGTTACTCGCTTACGCGACGGGTTTTTACAGTCGCCTCGTGTACCTCCTACAATAGGAAGAAAAACGAATGTTCGATGGCACGCGCGCGAGTCCGTTTTGGGATCACGAGTCGGGATTCTTTCCTGACTTGGAAAACATGGCATGGTCCTCCCAAAGGGAACTGTCACTCAAATAAACGGTACTGATGACATTCCCCAGTTTGAAAGACTTTGTATCCCAGGGCGGGCGCATTCGTCATAGCTATCCCCGTCCATAAAAACTCGGGTCAGTGAGACGTCCTTTCGGCCACTCCTCACAACTAGGCTACCCATCACTTCTATGCCGCATCCCCCGCACACGATGCAATACCACCAAGTGGGCCTCAATCCTCTTCTCATCTCATCTCCTACGGGAACCGCGTACTTCCATCCCGTTCTTGTCGAATGGGACGTTCGTCATGCACCCCACCGTGCTGCTCGCGTAGCTGGTCATATTGTTTCAGCCTATCACCTAGGTCAGCTGGCTACGCTTCCTGGTGTCGCGACGCTTCGTGTCATCTCCGACCTCCTCGCGGAGAACTGGGTTATCACAGCCCATAACCCTACCGGAGTGACTGTCGAGGACGTCCTTTCCGCGATACACGCGGGACTTCACGCCCCGCTCACCCAGCACGAATGGGACTGCAGGTCGTCGACGCAACGTGCTCGCATCGAACGGGTGTTCTACGCACGCTGCGAAGCATCGCGCGACTTTGACCACACGCGCTATGGCGGCATACGTCGCTTGGACTGCCTGCTGCACACTACTGTGTTTGCGGGCTTGTCCTCGCTCATGTATCGGAACAACCGCTGGGAAGTCGTCTTGACGCTTTCCAGGGACTTTGGCGCTCGTGGCCTCGCCCGCGGCCACTCGGAGGCGCAACGGGCCGGCTGACCCCCCGACTGCGCCATCCGTGCCACCAATCTGCACATCACTTACAGCTTGTCTATCGCTTGTAGACCCTTTTGCCACGCACATGGCAGGCTGGACCGCCTTTTTCGCTGTCAATGGCCGTGCAACGTGTATGACACGTTACGCGCGGGCATCTCTTACTTTATGGATATATTACCTTCGGTGCACAGCTACGTCACTTCGTCCCTTTAGTAGCAGCCTATCAGATATTCTACGGAAACGGTTCTGGTCGTGTCGCTATCTGTGACCGGTCCGCGTTCAGCCTTGTATGTTAGAGTAGCATCCTTATAGACCTGTATTCACTTTGCTGTGTAATCGCATCATGCACAGGTGCATTGATATTAAACAACATCGCACGAGTCTCTATCAATGTGTGACAACAGAAGGCACTGATTCCCCGCGCGATCTTTCACTGTGATCTTCTCGCGCAGTTCGGATAATATTTACTCGCAAAGAAATGGGTGATGTCGAGTGGCTGCCGTGGCCAAATACTACAACATGAATTCATTTGTTTGATGCCACGTCTTCTATTCGTTACAACTCCACTAAACCCCCACTGGGGTCCATTGTCTTGCGGAACACGTCAACAATGTTACGTCGCTGGGCTGGCCTCATGATGCATCAGTTTCCGTGGTTAATGATGGACGGACGTCAAACCCGCGGGCAATTTCAACTCAAGATCCCTGACCCTGGGGTCCAGTCTGGCACAATACGCTCAGGCTAGAGTCGGTCAGAACTATGTCGGAGATGTCATAGGCTATTCACTGGGGTCGGCTGGAAAGGTTTCCAAGTTTGTCAAGACTACGTTCATTTTAGAAGCGAGTCTACCGGCATTTCGTTGAGGCGGTCCGCTTGGCAGGTCGTTCTAACCTGCCGCAGGGTCGGCTGTGGTGCGACTGTGGGGAAGATTCGCGAATTGTCATGAACCATGGCATACGTCCGACGGAGCTCACAGGATTGCAATATGCGGACGTTGCATATTGATGCATCAATGATGCGCTGGCGGTACATGGAGCCAGGCACTTTGGGCCTGCGCCACTCGAGTCAACTCCTTTCATTGCGCGCTGACTATTTGTAGCGCAGGCCATTGACGCCCTCTTCCTTCCTTGGTCTAGGGATTTACGACGATGTCGTCACGACAGACGTGGGACGCGGGCGGCGGGTTGGGGCCACACTGCCCAGTAACCCAATCCACAATCTACCGCAGTCTATGCGAGCGTACGGAGATGAGACGGGTCTGGTGCGCCCAAGTCGCGGGGCGATGCATCTGACCCTATACTACGAGACCCCTAATGTCATGGCTATGGTTGGCATCATACCCACGAAATTGACTGGCTTTCTTGATGTGAGTGATACACCGTGTGGTACGATAATGATATCTTTGTGCCTGAGTAGCCATGGACGAGTACACCCCAACTGTGGTGGGGCGCGGTACAGCGATGCCTCCCAATGTTGGTACGAAGGCACCGGTAGCTATACACAAGATCCGCTCGTGGTCATTGCGTCCATCATCTCGTTGATGCGGCGTTCCGATAGTCGTCGCGAAGAATCACAGCTACATACATATAAGTGTTGCAGTGCTACATCCAAGAATACTAACTAATCTATGTTTTCGTTCTTCTCAGTCCGACCGGGTTATCACCCTCACTCGCTCCAGGAAACGTCCATTGTGCCGATACAAAACTCTCCTAGCGTCGTCCCCTCCGACGAGTCCCCGCTACTACACCGTCGCTGCGTGGGCATGGTGATGACAACAGAGACCTGCAGCGACGAAGCGTCATCCCACTCCATCTCGTCCGACGTCCGCGGGGGCGGCGGTCCGATCTCCTTGTCGCACTCAGTGAGTGGAGGCGGCGGCGGTGGTGGTGGCGCGGACAAGTGGAATTGCTTGATGGTGGACACCCAACACCTCAGCATCCGCAAAAGTACGCGACCGCCGCCTGGCCCCCTGGACCTGATTGGCGGATGCGCGAGCGGAAGTCCCACGAGTGGCAACGACAACGTCATGATGGCTGCGACGGGCTTGGGGGAAATTTACATCAGCACTGCCACTCGTTTCTGCCCTTTTATCTCTCGAGTGAGAGTGAGGGCGGATAGAGTTCTTACCGTCATCATTTCCCATCGCGTCGCTCCCGGGGTCGACTTGTCACGAACGTGGAGATCTGACCAGACGTCCCAAAGGACCGGGCGCTCGGCTAGGGTGGACTCGGGCTGGGGGTTCGTCCTGACGGGCTGAATATACGGCCTACGCGATTGGGTGATGCGTCTCCATGTGAATACAGCGATCAACGCGATGATGAACAGGCCGATGGCAATGAACGCCACGATGAGTGGCGGGGAGCCCCTCGAGGAAAGGATGTCGGATATGGATTCGGCTTCATCGCTACTGTTAGAGCCGTCGGTGGGAGCCGAGTAACCAGAAGCGAAGGTGCTTGTGGGGATCAACGAATATGCTTGACTTGCTGTAGCCATGATGCAGCCTTTCGCATGGCTTGGCCAGCGCCGTGAAATGGTCGGACTGACTGTATGAGTACGAAATCTCGAGGTGGTTCAGAGAATGGAGGAGTAACTGTCAGTTACTTATATAGCGAGCTATTCGCCCTCTCCAGAATTGTGACAAGGGTCTCGCTGGCCGAAATAGTGTGATTGCGGGATTGTGAGAGTCCCACCACATCGCATACTAAAATAAACCCACATTACGCGCGTGAATTCGGGGCTTCGAAGGGGGGCCGCGGAAAATGACTCCATTCGGCGTGAAGGACACAAACATGGGTAGTAAATTACAAACAGAGAAACCTACGCGTAACCGACGTATGAGTCAAGTGCATAAACAGCATTTGCCTGTGACTTGCTCTCTTTAGACCTGCCTGCGTTTGATTCCCACACGGCATTCCACCGGCTTGCGAAGGAAGCCTTCGCGGGTGGCAAGCTAAAAGCATGAAATGAGTCTGTGAGATATACTGGCGTAAGAGTGTAGGCACTTGCCGGTTTCTCGGGTTCAGTAAGTACAAAGTGGTAGCGTCGAAGAATCGAGGAAACGATAATCAGTAGCTCCATCGACGCAAGGTTACGACCCACACAGGCACTGATCGGGCGACCCCCATCAGCTCGAGGTGCAGGGTCGGGCCGCAAGACGCTTACCGGGGTCCGAATGAGAACGGATTGAATGCCTTTTGAAGCGTTGTGTGGTCATGCTCAAACCATCTTTCGGGGCGGAACACGTCGGCATCGTTTCCCCAGGCCTTCTTATCGCGGTGGATCGTGTAAGTCGGTACACTGAGAACTGTACCTTGAGGGAAATAAATGCCATCAATTGTCAAACCACCTTCAGGAGCCACACGAGGGAGGCCGATCGCAGACGTGGAATGTACGCGCAAGGCTTCGTTGATGACAGCATCCAAATAAGGAAGTCGTTTCACTTGCTCATACGTCGTGACGGGATCATCCGACGCGCCAAGAGCTTCGTCGAGCTCCTTCTGCAGCTTCTCTTGCACCCGTGGATAACGAGCGAGGTAATACGTGATCGCACAAGAAGAGCTACACCACTCAATTCAGCATGACATCATATCGAGCCAGAAATGCGACTTACTTTGACGAGGTGTCCGAACCAGCGATTAGTTGGGTTAGGGCTTCGGCGGTCAACTCTGCTGTGCCCATCGGATTGCCTTCATCATCCCGCCCTTGTTGGAGTTTACTGAGGAGGTCAACACGATCTGTGGGTGTCGTCAAACGCTTTGCGACTGCAGCAACTCCCAGGCCAGCGAGGTTCTTGACTGCCTTGCTACCTTTACGGTACCATGGCAGGAGACGAGCATAGGGTCGCCAGGACGGGGGAAGAACGCCCATGGATGCAGAAAACTCGCCACGGTCATTAAGAATCTGTACAGCGGGAATCTCCACGACCTCCGGTTCTCCCTCTGTTCCGTAGGACTTCATAGCATCCTTCTGTGAAACGGCAACGGGAGCGGAATCCTTTGCTTTGACAACCATACCAAATGGAGATCCAAAAGCGAGATCACCTAGAGATGTACATACGTGAGTGCACTGCTCTACCGTGGCTCAAACAAACATCGAATACCAATGATATCAAACGCGAGGTAATTATACCCTAAGAGGTCGTGAGCTCGGCGAGAATAACGGAAGCACACGACATACAGGGCAGACAATCCAACCAAAGTCGACCATCGTGACCAGACCAGCCTTGTCCTTCTGTACCCGACTTGCCTTTGACTGCCGCATCGTACAATCGATCCCATTGGTTCAGAAGTTGATCAATGTAGAGTCGAGCGATAGGCTCAAACTCCAAGACACTCTTCTGGGAGAATATATGCGAGACAATTTTCCTCTTGCGAGCATGATCGGAGCGGTCTCTGGTATTAAACAATCCCCGGTGGATGGATACGAAAGCATCATAAAATTCAGATTTGAGAGACCCGTTCCCGTGGGCGTAAATGATCTGCAGAGCTGCCGGGTCCGCGATTGATACATGATTGGGTGCCAAGCGCACGAAGGTCCCTACGCGGTCATAGTGGAGTTGAGTGGCGAGTGGTGTGTTCGAATTGGTACTGTACCATATTTCTCGTGCAGTTTGTGGACGACCTCTGAGCGATGGCCTTGACTGGCGGTCCAACCAAGCCAAAGGTCGGAGAATCGTGCGAGGAACGGACCAGGAATGCGGCGTTGATTGAATGGATCAAGAAGGTAAGGAATAAAATGGGCCAAGAGGACGGCCACGGGCAGTGCAGCCAATGCTGTCGACAACCTGGAGTCGGTGACCGCAGGCGGGAGAGAGATCGACGCGAGAACACTCATAATGCTGGTGGAAACAGGCGAACCTGGAATTCCCGAAGAGGGGCCCATAACTAGGAATTAAATATCCACCGGATCTTGTTTCATATATGGACCCCCTTTACGACGTCCTTGACTTTTGTATTGACATGTCCTATCAGACCCCGCTTGCCACGCGATTATGTGTCACTGTTTGAAACGTGTAGAGACGCCCTGCTGTTCAACGTTCAACGACAGCAGTGACGAGGAACAAACACACGTCTGCTCCTTGTCCTTTAGCGTGACTGACTTCTCACGACCTCGAGAGAATTTCGCTCCCTCACGGCCATGACGACCATCCCATCGCATACCGGCCACCCCGCAAATACCCACATGTCAGCCTCAGCTGCGGGACGTTACTTGATGTACTGAAGTCTGGTGTGCCAGATGCCACAATTAATGGGTATCCTTTCGGACATGTTTTCGCAGAGCAACCCAGACACAGGGTCGGTTGCTAGAGGTGATGTTGGGAACGTCGGCCGCCCGACTCGTATCAAGCGAAACCAGTTTTTTTTTTATCATTTTTCTGACGTAACTAACTATGGACGCAGTCACAGTCACAGGCCCTAGTAGCTGCCAGTGATGGGGGTGGATGGGGTGCAAGGCTCGAACGTCCATTGGACTTGGTAATCACCATTTGCGTGGTTGATGATAAGCTGTCGTGTGACGTTCAATTCAATGATGCGACACTTATTTCGTTTAGACTGGATGAACATGTTAATGTACCCACTTATCGCACAGTCACGGCTGGAACACTGACGACACAAGATTTTACCGTTGCGGTGTTGCAGTTTGATAACTGTAATAGCAGCCCAGCGAGTCGCTCGCTACCCTTAGCGCTCGCTATAATGTCCTCTAGACACCCGAAGCGTCTGCGATCCAACTCAAAACCTATCTGAACACGAGGATCGGCATCCGGGAAAGAAAATTCCTAGATTACTACACACACGCCGAATGAGCGTGGCCTGGTAGACTTCCCGACTCCGAGGGCGTACAGCATTCATTACCTCAAACTCTTGAATCTTGCCAGGTCTCATCCTCGTGGCAGTCGTCCTTGGGGTACCCAAACAGGTAGAAGAGATAGCCAACCCGGCAGCTGCGGAACACATCCTTGGACGGGGTGGTCCTGCCGCGCCCTGCGCACGCGCACCAGCCGTCTTCCTGCTATGTTTGGACCGTATGTGTCCGTGCCCGGCCTGGGTGGCTATAAGCCCGCAGAAAATGGAACCAATGCGTTTCTTTCTTCCTTCCAAGACTTAACATTCAGCACCCAGCGGCACCGGCGCCATAGGTAAAGCGATGCCTCATGCCGGTGTATTCGTCCTCGCAAGCCTCATATCCGGCATGTCGACAGCCTTGATTTTGGCGAGCGGTCCAAGTTACACCGAACCACGTTCTCTTCAGGGTACTACCTATGATGCCAAACAGGAACAGTCTGCGTGCGATGGATGTCGGGCTAGTGTATGTCAGATTGCGTACCGTACGTGGTTCCTTACTCTCCCTCTCCTCGCAGCTACTGAATGCATGCATAACCCGTACCAGTTAACTCTGTGAAGGATTTTTGCTTGTGGGCACCATCCCAGCCGGCTCTTCCAGCCACCAGGAACATGGAGGTCAGTATGCATTGTCGCTGAAGGGGAGTTAAGCCGACCACCCAATAACCGCAATAACCTCGCAGCACACCCTAGTCGCGTGGTGTACAAAGGTATGTCGAACGTGTGAATAAAGATGCATGTCATGGGCTTATCGTCCTCGCTTAGAGTGTCCACGGAGCCTACATCATCCCGGATGGAACGATATCGGGAGCACATCTTGTCATAACTCCTGAATACGTTCAAATTACAGGTAGGTCGCCAGACGAGGTTACAGGGTATTATTGAACAGAGTGCTTCAGGTGTCGGGAAGTTGACCAACATCAACGTACCTGCTGACGGTGTGGCCAGTGCGAGTGGGCAGGACCACCGTGTCCACAGCGTTGTCTTCACGAGTGCATATGGTCAGCTCGATCAAGCTCATGACTGGACGGTAAAAATCTCACCGGTTGTCGCACAGTGATCTTACGAGATCTGACAGAGCTTTGTGTCGCAAGAACGTTTTTGCTTTAGAGCTTGTAAGCCTTCTGCGGTCGCATCCGCAGCATGCCTCGAAATTCGTGATGTCTCTGGATGTGCGGAGAGTATCTCGGGAAACTACGATGTTGGAGTGTTTGAAGATCGCATTGGAGATGCCATGGAGGTGCCTTCCACCCGGTATCAGGACGTTTTAATGGCTCCTTTACTTGAATTCACGCATTCTTTTCCCTCCCGCCGCACGACTCATACTGTTGCTAATGCTCAAGCTGCTCATGCGAAGAGAGCTATAGCACCTGTGCTTGTTGTCTCGCTCTCCCCTTCGCACCTCTTACCACTTAGTCAAGACACATCGGTGGCATCTTCCATGATGCCAGCGACAACGGATACTGGCACGACGATCACTTTTCCATTGTTTCCGACGACAACGTTGACTACTGCCACCACGTCCATAAACTCTAGTGCGCTAGGTTCCCCGTCCAATACTCCGACGACCACGCCGTGTTCCTACAACTACACGTGCTCCTATAACCTAACCCACTCCCGCTCTCATTTGCACTCACATACCCACAATATTTCACACTATCACACGCCTACGTCTACTGCTTCGTTTTCACACTACTCGTTCAATTTTTCGACATCTTCGAGCACAGCATCTTCGCTTGGCGATCCTCCTTCGCCCACTATTTCATTCATACCCACATTTCTTACGTCTTCTTCATCTTCTCCATCTTCTGGAACACCGACATCAATCACACCCACTTCCGTACTCACGATACCCCCATCTACGGCCACCTCCACACCTTCTTTTCCTTCTTCCACTTCCGAAACGTCGTCTGAACCTTCCACCCCTCCTTCTCCGTCGTACGACCCTTCTACACCATCTCCTACAACCACTCCTACGTCGCCTTCCTCGTTGCCTTCCACATCGTCTCAAAGTTCATACGTTTTTACTTTCGTCACTCCCTCGTCGTCGTCTAACACGGTCGTGTCTCCAGCCTCTTCTCCTACATCACCTTTGACGTCGCCCTCCACGTCGCCCTCCACGTCGCCCTCCAAGTCGTCTCAAAGCTCATACGTTCTTACCTTAACTACCCCATCTTCGTCCGCCCCAACCTCGTCTCCATCTTCTCCCTCCCCCACTGTCCTTAACTCCCAAACGCAAATCGGTTCACAATGTCCTCCTCCTTTACGTGTTGTGAACGCAGGGTCTGTCGTTTCCTCGAACCTTCTTTCTTTGATGCTCACGATCTTGATGATCGTGCTACCGTTTTCCGTCGGCGTTCTCGTTCTTTGAGTGGCCCTATCCATGTATTTCCCGTAAATAAACGTTCCCTTTCCGAACCCTCAAGCGCTCTATTTGTTATATGACATGGACCGCAAGAACGTTGTAATAGTACAGGACGTGGTTTCGTCATTCATACTCATACCGGACAATCCTGCCCGCACGTTTCAAAACCTAGAGCGGTTCGATGTCAGGTGTCGGCCCCACGGCGACGACACGTGTTGGGTTGACCTGTGTTGGGATCAGTCACACGACCTAGACGGCAAGAAGGTGTGAGACCTTGGTCTGGGACCAGTAATAGTGAACTTTGATGTGCCGGAAGTCGGTCGACGATCGGAACGCATCATTATTCCAATACAGCTTGCGAAGCCATCTATGCGACGGGACGACCGAGATGAACCATTGTTCAGCGACCCACTCGGCGCTTAGAGGGCATGGCATCTCACCTGTGGATGGCGGGATAGCCGTTCCGGATCGTACGCAGGTTGCATTTGAAGTGTCCAACGTACACAGGGTCAAAACGGACCTGGTGAAGTAGCGGATGAGATCGAGACCCGCGCACGCGCGAGTAATGAAGAGATCGCTCACGATCGTGACGAAGAGCCTGATGTCTGCCTCTGTCAGCGTATCGCCGACGAGGAAGTCCTTGTCGGTCAACAACTTCTCGAGGCGGTCCAGACTCTCAAAGAGCGGGTATACCGCTTTTTCATACGCCTCCTGCGATCCTGAAAACCCAGCCTTGTACACGCCATCTATAAGGTGGCCATCGAGATCAGCCCAATAACGAACAGAGCACAGCCAGGAACGCGCATACTGTTCACGGTGTCGTACACCCACGCGTTGATCTCGTCGATCTTCTCGCGATGTTGCTCAGGGTAGATGTCGACGGACGCCTTCTCCGGAGGGAGCAACTCGTTGAAGGCAGTGTTGAATATGCGGATGATTTCAGCGCTTTCGTTATTAACGATCGTATGCGTTTTCTTGTCCCAAAGAACTGGGACGGTGAACCTTGCAGACAGCGCGACAGTGGATCACTATGCTCGACACAGAACGGTGTACGGTATGGCGTACCTGCCGTTGTAGCTGGGGTCCGCTTTGAAATAGAGATCCCTGACGTGTTTGGCGTTGTACAACGGGTCAGCGTCCGCGCCGGGAAACGGATCAATGCTCGCAAATGGCCATCCGGATTCTCCCATGTGAGGAGATACGACGGTGACAGCTAAAGGAAAGAAGTTCCACCATCACGGGGATCTTGTAAGTGTGATGCACACGCACGAATGATGTCTTCGAGGCCTTTCAATTTCCGTGTGATGAGGGTGCGTGTGGCCCATGCTACAGCACATTGTAGGAGTGAACGCAGGGTTGCGGAAGAAGGAGAAGAGTACTTACGGCACGCGTATGACACATAGAGGTGATATCTGTCTGGATTCAGAGCAGATTTGGACCATTATGATTCTCGTTGGGCCATGGAGAAGCACGAACCACTCTCGGGGGTAAACTGGCCATCCTTTCGGATCCAATTCCTAAACGAAGCAGCCGCCCGGTTGAACGAACCATCAGCTTCGAGCTTCATTTTGCCAATGTCGGATTGCAACGAGGTGTCTCGAGTGGCAGTCATGGCGAATGTTCTGAACGATATGCGATGCGCGGAGTGACGCTTTGGTGCGTAGGAGATAGTTAGGGGTGATCTGCTGACTCTGAGGGCGTGGCTTAAAAGCCGGAGCGGAGTGGACATAGTATCGGTGAATTCGGAAATTTCTCTCGCGGGGTCTCTTTATAGGGCTGAACGTCTTTGTCAGGGCTTCACCGTGATGACAAACGGTGCACGGTAATCAGCCTATCTATTCCCTCCAAATCCGTGACTATCCTCTTCAAAGTGCCACGACGCCGACATAATCGCGAACCTTGGTGATTTTGTTTGCGGTAATCCCGCCCTTGCTAGCGCGCAGGAAATCATTCTGTAGATGGATTGAGTACTGATGGTATGTGAGCAAAGAACAGTCGTTTCCAAAAAGCGGGCTCAGATGGTCGTTTGGTACGCCGAGCGCGTCGTGTAGGAAAGCAACCCATTTATTACTTCTTCCGCAGCAGGCTCTCGCTCATCTTCTGTCGCGCATGGGAAGCTTCGGAGTGATAAACGCTAACCTGACAGTAGGATCATACCACTAGTACCGCAGAGGGTTGTGACTAACTCTTCGTTTCCATGTGATATGCCGATCTACTGACAGGCGTGTTGGACGTTCAGAAAACTTTGACTGCGATGTCGACGTTACCGTCATCAGTCCCTTTGAGCTTGTGGATGACATTCGAGTTTGTGGGCGCTCGTCGCAAATCCCTTCCAGTAGCATGTTTTTGTCCAGTGGAGTGCCGTGCGCTCGTCCCGTTCACCCTATTAACGGACTTTGTTCGCACGTTTTCCCATCGCCACGATTACATTCATCAGCGATCGATTCGTTGCATGATATTAGAACACGGTAATACACAGTATGGTTGATCACCTATATTCGGATTGTAGTCTGCCCACGCATTCCAGTACCCTAGAGCGACTCAATGTCGGGTGTCGGCCCCACGGGGACGATGCGTGTTGGGTTGTTCTGTGTTAGGAAGTGAGTAAGATGACCTCCACTCATCAAGAAGAGGCGACACCTGTCCAATAGACGAATAATAGCACCCCTTGATGTGCTGAAAGTTGGTCGACGACTGGAACGCGTCATTGTTCCAGTACAGCTTGCGAAGCCATCTATGCGTTAGGATAATCGAAACAACCGATCAATGACTCTACTCAACACCGTAGGGCACAGAACCTCACGTGTGGATGGCAGGATACCCGTTCCGGATCGTACGCAAGTTACACTTAAATATTCCGACGTACGCAGGGTCAAAACGAACCTACCAGGGGGAAAGGCGATAAGACTGATATCGTGCGTGAGAAGTGGGTAAAGAGACGCTCACGATCGTGACGAAGAGGCTGATATCTGCCTCCGTCAGTGTATCGCCGACGAGATAATCCTTGCCAGTTAATATCTTCTCGAGGCGGTCCAGACTCTCAAAGAGCGGGTACACTGCCCTTTCATACGCCTCCTGCGTTGCTGCAAACCCAGCTTTGTATACGCCATCTATAAGGTGGCCATCAAGATCAGCCAGAAGGGAGAAAAGCACGTGCGTACTATTCACGGTCTCGTACACCCACACGTTGAGCGCGTCGATCGCCTGTCGATGTTGTTCAGGATAGATATCGATAGACGCCTTTTCAGGAGGAAGCAGATCATTGAAGGCGGTGTTAAACATGCGGACGATCTCAGCACTTTCGTTGTTGACAATCGTGTGTGTGTTCTTGTCCCAAAGAACTGGGACGGTGAACCTAGTGACGCAGATAGAGGCGTGAGTGGAACTTTGTGGCAAATGCAAGATGCAGCCAACCTGCCACGATAGTCCGGGTCCGCTTTGAGATAGACGTCTTTGATGTGTTTGGCGTCGTACAGCGGGTCGGCATCCGCTCCGGGAAACGGATCAACACTAGCGAACGGCCATCCCAATTCGCTCATACGCGGAGATACGACGGTGATGGCTAAAAGGAGAAGAAGTTCTATGGGTCACGGGGGACCTTGCGAATGCGATACACACGCACGAATGATGTCTTCGAGGCCTTTCAATTTCCGTGTGATAAGCGTGCGGGTGGCCCATGCTATGATATGAGGATTGAAGACGGAGAAGCAGAAGAAAGAGAAAGGGACGAACGGCACCCATAAGACACATACAGGTGATATCTGTCTGGAGAAGCAGACTCGGTCTATTACTAAGGGACACGTCGGGTGATGGAGAACGAACCTCTTTCGGGGGTAAATTGACCGTCTTTCTGAATCCAATTCCTAAACGAAGAGGCCGCTCTGCTGAATGAACCATCAGCCTCGAGCTTCTGTCTCATGATGTCAGATTGCAGCAATGGGTCTTGAGTGGAGGCCATGTCAAACGGTCTGAACGATATGTGATACGTCTCAGTGGATTAGGAGTGATCTGCTAAACTATGGCTTATAAGCAACAAACGATTTCCGTGTCGGAGATCCTTTTGTCAGCACTGGGGCGTGATGACAGACATTCTACTGACTTGAGTAACCGACACACGCACTGATCGGGAAATACTCATTAGACTCCACCTGGCGTAAGCAGGGTGACGTGTCCTCAGAGGAGTGGAGAATTGCAGTTGGCTCCCTCCCAACAGCTACCTCTCGGGAGAGGCTGTGAGGTATTTGTTGCTAGGGAGTATGCAATATTTCGAGAAGCAATTAGGGCTTGCATAGTAATTCCGTACATACCAAAATGACATATGGATCCTTAATCGGGTGTATATCTCTTCCTGTTTGCACTCAGCTTTTTGCACCTGCCGTGGCTCAAAAAAAAAACTATGCTACGTAGGGGCACAGCACGTAGGTTTTCTCAGTTATAGAGACTTATTTGCGCAGTCAATCCAAACTCCTGCACTCCTGCCCGCGTTAAAGTAGAGGACGCAGGAGTCGATGGTGCTACAGACCAAATACCAATATCCTTTTAAGTATCCCTGTCAATGGTAGTACAGCCGGAGCTATTCTATCAGAATCGTCCACCCCAAACACGTGACGGAGATAACCATCCTTGTCAGGTACCGGCCATGCCCACAACACCGACGTGATCACGAATCTTGGCGATTTCGCTTGGGGTCATTCCACCCTTGCTCGCGCGCAAGAAATCTTCAAACGCGATCAACGCATCGCTTTCGTTCGAGAATTCCGCCCTAGACAGAGTAAGTAACGCCAGTACATTTGCGAGTAAGAAGAGTCGTACCGCAAAAAGGAGAGGAGACGGTTCCAAAAGGCAGGTTCAGTGATGGTCGTTTGGTACGACGACCGGGTTGCAGAAGAAAGCGAAGCGGTGGGTATGGTCGAGGTGTCAAGTGTGAGCGTGATGTCTTGAGGCTTCAAATTTCCCTCTGGCTCGAGGGAGGAAAGAGATGGTGAGGGAGACAACACGATGGAAGGTGTCCGGGTGTGTCTATGGCCTGCGGTGAGCTTTGTAGCTGATTCGATGTCTAACGGGGTCATGTCGGGACGAGAGGTAGGGAACGACATCTTTGTTGGGTCCCAATCAAAGCCGGGTTTAACCATTAAATTTATGGTATCGCCGTCTTTTACGTCGTACTCTTTTAGGAGCTTTGTGTCCACGAAGGCCTTTCCCTTCAGGAGTAAACGCTGTGCGTCTGCAGGGGGAGCACGAGGCTGTGCTGCGAGGTGGGATTTGATGTCGGAGATGGTGTCAGTGTACTGGACAGCGAGAGCAAAGGCGCAGGGAGGCTTCAAGGACTTGAACGTAATGTTGATAGTGGCCACTTTTTGGATATTTGCCGATTAAAACACGCGTTGGTGGATCAAGGGTGTGGCCTACCTGCTGGCGTTGGCGATGTTTCTTTACGTTGCGGGAGAGGCGGGACTGGAATCTACGCGACAAGTCGAGACAGGCCAGGCTGATGAGGCACCAACACGCACAGACAAGATGGGGACCCGCTTCAACGCGAGATTTGGAGGTGCCTGGTAGTCGTCGTCGAACGCGACGGGCTGAGGGGCGATTGTTTTTACAAAATTCTTGACGAACGCGAGCTCTGCCTGATCTGCCATTGCCGTAGGGGACAAGGATATCAGTGGCTGTGCACATCGTGACACTCATCACTCCCGTGACCAATTCGTCACACTCGTCCTTGTTCTACACCCCATTAATGGCCGTATGTATTGTTTCCGACTCAATTTACGGCCATGCCGTGCTGACCGTTGCATCATGTAGTCGGGTTTCGGTTACACTGGAGGTGCGCAGCACGGTCGCAATGCTTGAGCATTCCTGACAATACCCCAGGTCGCTCGCGGTGTTTCGCGTACTGGCAAGAGTTCCAAAAAGTGACGCCAGGCATATCGTCTCGCTGGCTGTACTGATGGACATTCTGCAGTGCTATGCACGAGCGGATGCACCGCAGGAGTGCAAGCTACAAGCTGAGGACTACCTAGAGTGCCTGCACCACAGGAAAGAGGTACGCGAGTTGTCGGACTCCTTGATCCGTGACCAACGTGGGTACCTAGATCGCACGCGCCAATGCTGTCAAGGCAGAGTTCATCAAGCAGGCGGAACACCAGGCGAAAGAAGGGCGCAAGGCGGCGGATGTGCTCGCCGAGGGTGTGATTGTCGGCGTTGGACTGATACGACGTGACGAGGCCAGTTCGAGTAGAAATTAGTCGGTCATATGGAACGTACCAGAACCGCCCGCTGCACAGCCAGCCACTTTGTCAGCAACCAAACAGTTTACAAACATCCTAAATAGCCGCAGCCCCCCAAACTACCTTGACTTTCTCTTCCACCATCTCCATTCCCCGTCTTCTACCCGTAAACAAGTCCGTGTGTGTCCTCTCTCCTTTCCCCGTGCCCATCGCTAACCTCGGAGCTTTCTTCTTCATCATTCCAACCCTATCGTCCGATCCACTTACCTATCCATCCCCCATTGATCGTGTGCGATGATACTCGATCTAATCACGATTCACATTGTACCGCTTGTACAGACCCGCCAGTATCCTCACATTTCACTGCCATGGCCCTCAAGCGCATTAACAAGGTACGGACCTGCTCTCGTACCCTATTGTCACTTTGGCGCTACGCTAACAACCAATCATCGTCTCAGGAATTGATTGACCTCGGACGTGACCCACCCTCGTCTTGCAGCGCTGGTCCTACAGGCGATAATATGTTCCAATGGCAGGCGACGATTATGGGTCCGGTGTGTAGTTAATGTAGCAAGATACCGCCTCAAATGACTCATCATGGGTTCAGGGTGATTCACCATACGCGGGCGGTGTCTTCTTCCTCTCAATCACTTTCCCCACGGACTATCCGTTCAAGCCACCCAAAGTTAGCTTCACCACCAAGATTTACCACCCCAACATCAATGCCAACGGCTCCATCTGTCTCGACATTCTTAGAGACCAATGGTCACCAGCATTGACCATCTCGAAAGGTCGGCTGTTTCGACCTGCACCCACTGTCGCGTTTAATGTCCTCCTTAGTGCTGCTTTCGATTTGTTCAATGCTTACAGACCCTAATCCCGACGACCCTTTGGTGCACGATATCGCACATCTGTACAAGACAGACCGCCCCCGGTACGAAGCAACCGCCAGGGAGTGGACAAGGAAGTATGTGCTCGTATTTCCGTTTTCAGTCGCTCTCTGATTCGCTGTCAACTAGGTATGCTATGTAGTGTGACTGCGGCTGTCCTGCAATTCATTCAGACGTACACATGGGTTGTATTTGATGGCTGTACGAAAGTGTATCAATGTCTTACCTCATTGCATGTCTTGCATGTTTTAGTATTACCCTCCCGAATTCCTGTTTCGTCGTGGCATTGAATCCCAATGAGTGTTCATAATCCTTACCAAGATTCTCCCGGATGTCCACCTTTCTGACGAAGCAAATGAACAGCACTAGCAATCATCTTTGTGATCCCGTCTCATGCCGACTTGGTGAACCGGAGCCGATGCCAATCGTTCCGTCTGTTAGATCTCCTATTAACTCGGGCCTCGTGTGCTCGGTGTTCAAGATCCTCCTCGGTGGCCATGGCACATCCGAAGAGTTGCACCACTTAGTGAGCCAAAGATGTCGTCATCTGCATTCCGTTGGTATGGTGGTGAAACCCTTGCAATACGCCTCGTTGCCCTTGAGACCCGAGCAGACAACCCCGACGCACCGCAACGACATTCGTGATGACGTTGTACACTGCAATTCGGCCTCTACAGGCGCGCTGCATTCTTGGAGTCTTTCCAGACGAGGCGCCGCCTGACGACATGCCTTGTATTCTACGTGAGCGCACTCACCCCTCTTGATTCCGTCCCCGCCTCCCCGAAACAGTCCGAGCACTATCATGCATGCTCTCTTCATCATACGGTGTTTATACCATTCAGCAAACATAGCTTCAAAGGTATCTCGTCCATATATGAGGCTGCAGGATATGGCCAGATGGTCACCCAACACTCCAAACCTTCTACGACGTGCAACGTTTGACGACGAGCAATGGTTTATGGTACCGACCCCTTTTCAGCCCAGAGCGCCGCAAACGATCCTAACAGCGCGCCTTCCATTTTTGGAGCACTCCCCTATCCCTCAGCGACGTCGGGCAACCCGCCCCTCCACACGCTCCTCACATTCCGCTTCACATCCTTGAATCCAACTGTCCTCGACTGCAGCGTCGTCGGTCCCAATAACGAGACGTACTACCGTGTCGCGACCAACGGACAGGGCTTCACCTTGTTCAAGAACGCTGCAAGGCAGACCATCGCCCTCGTCGAGTGGCGGAGCCATCCAACCGTCGAGGCGCAGGCCGTCGGGACGAAACAGTACGTCGGACAATGGCTGCGGCTTTCTGCCGACAGACGGTGTGTATGCGTGCCGCGCGGCTCAGCCCTCGGACTGACCGGCCCGTTTTTTTTTCATAGCTACCGGACGATGAGCCACGGCAGGGTCCATTATGCATGGGTGCCGGTGGAACGATTTTTGCACGTAGGTTCCAGTCTCTTCTTGATTCTAGTCACGCCTCTGATGACTACCTCGTCTGTCTTTCGCTAGTTGTTCGCACCGGGTTCGTCGGAATGGCTGGCTCGTGTCACGAAGAGCTACGATGCCGTTGTACTCGAGCTGAGTACACGGGCGGTTGAACTCGGACTCATAGAGGTCGCGGTTTTGGCAGCCGTGCTTTTACAATCAGGCAAAAGTATTGATTAGATAGGTTACATACAATCCGTGCTTGATCGTTTAGCATTTTCGATCATTTTAGACCTTGGAATATTCTATGATTATCGCTGCTTTCATGTTTGCAGAATGTACCGCGTGCAACCAGTCTTTTGACCAGCGACTACTTCCAAGGTTCAAGGGTTACTTTCTGTTGCGGAGCGATGAAGTCTCGACAGTGGCTGATAACACTTCCTTCCACGATTACCTTCTCGCTCGCAGACACTCCCGGCGGTGCGTTGACGTCCGGTTTGACACCCGGGCCTTCACGGCAGCCAAAGCGGAATCTCTGCAGACAGAATGTTTATACCTATTACTATTGTAAGAAATAGGGTACTATATCGAGACGCAGCGCGCGACTAACGAGAACACTATGTACAGGTTAGTTCGAGTAGGTAATTAGAATAGTATGTGTATGGCTCACCTCAGTCGCGTGCGGTACAACGGACTGAGGTGTTCCATGTCGAACTTGAACGGTACTACTTACTATATACGATAACTCGCTATTATATCGAGCAAAGGGGATAAAGGATCATAAACGAGATCCGTATTAGCAATGAACACAGAAATACTGAAAGATGAAAGTACGTGATATGATTTGAATAGAAAGTCCATACGGTTTGTAAGTAGACGAGCAATGTAGCGCGTTGGGGCATGCGCACACCGGTGATCAACTGCGCCGGTCGCGGTCGCGGCTGTGCGTGCGCTTGCTAATCCCGACAACTATCAATCATCGCGTCAATGTGAACTTGCTCCAACCCCGGTTGCATCGAAACCGACGTGCATCGCGGAGCAACGACTATCCAAGATCGTCCTCTAGAATGACAGACGATCATCTTTGTCTTGCGGTACATATATCCAAAATGCGCACTGGCGCTGTAGCTAATCGGACGCGAACTGTATCGCCCACATCGCTGACTACATAGATTCGCTCTGTTGATTCTCGCAAGGCATCCCGATGGAATTGAAAGAAGCCATTGGACTCGTAGCTGCAAAGATCAAGAGAGAGAACCCGTCTGAACTTGATTCAGTGCGCATGAGGCTGCTTTGTGTTGATTCGGTCAATACGCCGACCGTCGCACCTCTGACGAGTCTTCTCAGGCTACTTGCACTTGAGACTCTCCATTGGGCGTCATAGGCATCCAGCCAATGATTGACATTCCGGGTTCGTTCGTTGAGATGTAGAGTCTACGTCCACTCGAGGACGAAAGGAATCCAGCCCTTATAGACCTCTTGTTCGTTTGTAATTTAGACTATCCACTACCAGACTATTTCTCATCGATGTGATGTATTGCGTGTTTGTCGTACTGTCGTGTATTACTATCATAACCAGTCGTCGCTGCATACCGTGGGTGTACTGTATGGACACCTCCATCGTGTGAGAGCTCATTTAAATATAGTCGTTCAGTTCCTCGTGAAATGCAATTTAAATAGCGGGATCAACAACTTCACGCTAGCTAGATACACAAGCGTCATGACACCCGGATGGACCGCATGAACCGTTCGAGTGCTGTTGTCTGAATATGCCGCAGCCTCGTCGTCTCGTCCATCCCCGTCAACCGGACCTGTGATTGGGCCTGCGGACGGGCACGCCGTAAAAGCCGGGCGTCAGAAAAAAGGATAATGTAAACAAATTAGGCAGAACTCACGAGTACCAGCGGCTTCACCTGATCCAACACTGCTGTCAATTCCGACATCATCTCCGCCAGCGCAACCCTGTGTCTAGGGTCGCTCTGCAAACACAACACGTCCGGAAGGGTACCCATCAACCTGGGTATCCCGCGCGCGAGGCTCTCGAGTTCGGATTCATCCGCCGCATCGGGCACCGCTGCATCGCTGACGGATGCGTGGAGCTCAGGGAGACGTGTCATGATGTGGGCATAGTCCAGATAGGCCTGGGGACGATGCATGAGAAAGTGCGCCATGGGGGGAGGATAGAGGGACGTGCCTTTCCCTTGAGATGCCATCCATCGATGGACTGGCTGGTCATTCGCTCGAACAAGGACGTCAAGAGATCAAAGTCTTGACGAATCACCGCCTCGGGCGCTAGTTCGACCACGGCGAGGTCGTGCGCAGATTGATACAGTCCTGCTGCCATGTATAGTTCATAGGCCTCGAAGACCTTGCCTCGGCCGATGGCGTAGAGTGCCTGTCGTAGTACATGAGTGACTTGGAAGATAAGAGATACGCGGAGTCGATGTACCTTAGCATCGTTGACCCATGTGAGGGGAATCTTCAGGCTCCCCAGAATACCGCTGCACATCCACTCGTCCAGCTTATCAGCCGATCTATGGAGAATGTCCCGAACGGCCTTTTCTCGCCTAACCAATGCAAGGTTAGATTTATACCACAACCGAGGGAAGGAGAACCTACCCAACTGAACCCTCGATGTGGAGAAGTACGAAAACAGCTTCTTGGAGCATACCAAGCTGCTCCAGTTGTTGTGCGTAGTAGCTGGCTAGTAGGTCAGCGCTTGGGCTGTGACCCTCACGCCGCCCTGAAACGTCCTCGTTCATTTCTTCAACGTGTTCCGACTCGCCACGATCAGAGAAATCACGAATGCGCATACATCGTGACAAGATGATGTATAGATGCCAAGGGAAGGAGTAGTCCGCTGGTGACGGTCCAAAGGAAAGCGGGGAGAGAATGTGAGACAGCGAGCAGGCCGGGTCGGCATACAGTCGGATGAGAGAGAATAGAGCGTCGGAGGGGGGAGGGGATGGTATGTGATACCCAAGTTTTTGCGAAGGAGTGCCCTCCAGATAGTGCGGCCGTGGAGGAGCGACCCGTGAGGGTGATTCTCGCACGGAACGCTCATACGACTCGTACACTTGTGCTATAGACGCATCCATGGGCTCCACATACCAGAGATACATCCCAAACGTCCGTTTCCAGTCCAGTCCCTCTAGTGGATCAACGTCAGGACATCGTTCAAGGGTGCTTGCTCTTGAACCTTCCAGAATATCTAGGCTACCAGCGAGCACAGAGTATATCTTTCTGATACTCACGCTGACGTGAACATCTATTCGCTGTTCCCGCCACAGCTGTAGTTGTTCCCTGATATCTTCCCTGAATTCAAAATCACCCGAAGCTTGAGAGATGAGTGTCGCGAGTTTAACGGATCCGCAGTCCATGGCGGTATCGCATGCCTTGTCAATCTGGTATCCAGTGAGAAGGGAGAATATAAGAGAGGCGGGGTCGGTGGAAGATTGTTTTTTAAGGTCTGCGTCGACCAATGAGGTCACAACGTCTCCTAGCCACTCGGAGAGCGCTGCTTTGCGTCGGATGGACGAAATACGATTCCGGACATCGACTGTCACATCCTGGCCCAGATGAAGGTCTATGCTGTCGAACAAGGCGCGACCGAGACGGAAGAGTGATGCTTCGTACGAGTTGTCAGATTTGGGATACAGGGATGTGAAGGACGAAAAGGAGAAGTCCGAGGACGGGTCCGCAAACGGAATTCCGTCCTCGTCTTTCACGATGGGTGTTTTTGACAGGTGGTGTTGCAGTAACCGGGAGAGTCTATTGTTGAAGTCTTCAGGGGGTTCGGAGAAGAATGGAACGCGTGTTTGGGTGACAATCGAGGAGTTGGCGGATGTTTGACTACCCACGATGAAATAAGTGGACTGTCTCAAATGAACGAAATGATACCTACGCCTGTCTCGACGGGCCACATAACTGACCTAAATGAACCAGATTACCACCGGAACTCCATCCAACACGGAAGGAGCGCCCTAATGCAAGACCTGCATCCGCTAATACACCTTCATTTCCAGCTACAGCTGAGGCTGATATGTCGACACGCGCATACTTGCGAGATGGCCGGTAAACAGGATGGTCGATGTCGTGAGCGAACGAGATTCTCTAAACGGGGTTGTGAGGTCTTAGGCAACAAGAGCAGTGAGCCACGCACCTCTTGAGAATCCAACCGACCATCTCCAAGAGAATCACGGCTATGCTTGCGGCTCACGGCGGGTGATAGTTTGAAACGCGGCCGCATGGGCTGATTCATGGCTTGAAGCGCCGCCGCTTCCTCTGGCATACGGAATAGCGACGTCTGCATGACGTGCATCTTTTGTGCGTCGATGCCAACACGTCCTGTCCATGGCGGGACAATGGTACCTCGTCGGTGTGCGTCTTCGGAGTCGGAGTCGGACGAACTCGAGGACACCGACCGACTTCGAGTGTGCTCGTACCGAATTTCGCCGTCCGAGTCTTCGACAAGAGCATGGTTGCGCGGGCGCGACGTAGGGGGTTTTTCAACGACGAAGTCATCCTGGTCCATGTCGGATGAGTCTTCTGATTCATCCTCCTCTTCGTCTACTTCTATGTCCACTTCCTCTTCCGAACCAGAGCTTGACGAGTCCCGGTCCATATCCACCGACCGGGATGGCGAACCGGGGGGATGTTTGTGTGCATCTTGGGATGCGTTTGGTATTTGCTCGTCGTCGCTGCTGTCGCTGGTGAGGGCGCTGAATCGCGCCATGGTCCAAGAGGAGCGAACAATACACGAGACTCAAATCTCACGCCAGCCAAACAAGCAAATACAGTTTCATCGGTCTACTACCACAGGGGTCCCACAAAGGACGATTGTTCGTTTCTTTGCAAGACGTCGGTTGGCTTTACTTCAACCCACTCGTTGATCCACATATATCTTGAGAATGTCACGTAGAGATAGCGGAACCATTCCAGCTGAGACGCATGCTTTTGCATCGCCCAGACAGCTATCACATACTGCTTGAAGCCGGAAGTAAACACGGCTCGCCGGTTCCCATCGCTTTGTGTAAAATGGTTCAAGCCCCTGGCCAACAGCATTCTTAGGCGACCAGAGAGGGATGCGAGAACGCCAGCATATTTCGGGATGACGGGACCCGTCACGAGGCTGAAAACGCGGGGCACGAGGACGGCAGTCGGCCCGTGAGCCTTTGACTGCAAAGTATTGACAAGGTTCCAAGCACCAAATGGCAATGAACGATGATTCGGATGAGAAGAGACACCCTGTGTGTCAAAGGTTAAGATCTAAAACATGTCATTAGCTTGTAAGATCTCCAAGCCAAGAGAGGGACAAACGGTAGTGATGTGGCTGTCTACGACGTATGGTGCAATCACAACGGCGATGACAGAGGCGTCCCATTCCTGGGTGATGTTGTCTTGGAGCATACTGTAAAGGCAACGATCAAAGGACGAGCGATAGAGATGCGTTTGCCAACCACTTACGGATGATCAATGACCCATCGCTTGTCCTGGTCGATGCCCATCACGTCCAGACTACGAGTCAACTCTTCCTTTCTTGCTTCCCCAAGGCCCTCTGCGTTTCCGACGGACATTGTCAAGGAATATACTTCCGGATGTGCTGGATTCTCTTGGAGAGCCAATACGGTTGGCGCAAAGAAGAGACACTCATCATCGGGGTGTGCGGTTAACAAGAGGATGCGGGAGGAGTTGGATCCCGCATCGTCGAGCAGGACATGACTATTGGAATGAAATGGAAAGTACAGCGAGGACACCAGCAAGACCAGCACTGCAGCCAACCACGGCAACATGATCAAGGTCAGTCGGAAACTGCCGACCACCGGTCTGACAATGACCACACGCGACTCGCACGACGCCCTTCCCGACTATCCCTTCCATCCTCATGATATCCAGCACGAAGAGTTCAGCTACACACGAAGGCATCTGCCCATTCCAGACCTCCGGTTCGAGCAGGTGTACTTGAAGCGCATACAGCACTGCATCCACGTCGAATCACCTCCAAGAGACGTGAAGGAGAAGGAGAGAGTGCAGTCTGCCAATATCGAGGTGGAAGACACAGAATATACTACGTCCACTCATGTGACGCCACTGATCAATTCCTCGCAACAAGTGGTCCGAGTCGACTGGGGAAACATTGTCTATATCACTTTGCGAGACCAGGTCATGATGCCCCTACTCCAAGGCATGCTTTGGTGAGCTTATGGCTACTTGATTATCATCGCCACGCCCATAACCGTGATTGCAGGGGTATAGTTGGCACATACTATAGACCATTCGTGGCTTATGCAAGAGAAAGTCTCCATGGAAATCCTATACCGACGCGTCCAGTCGAGGGTGAATGCGTTGGGTGGCTACGAGGTTGGCTGAAGAAACTAGGCTTCAGTAGTATCACTATTGGTCCACCAAGCTTATAGAGGTTGTTTTCGGAGTGGCCCATTGCTCGCCCTTCCTCCTCCGTTACCCCGAGTCCCCTAGAACACTTGGCCGCAGTGCTCTTTGTCACTACTATATCCTTGCAAAGGACAGTCGCTGAGCTCATGACTTGGTCTGTGAATCGCTTTCTGCTCTGGGACGCACACCTGGGTCCGCGCAAGGCGACAAAGTTTGAACTTAGTGACAGTCTCAATCAAACCTCAGTCAGCAATCTTTCGCGGGCATAGCGACAGCTCCCATGGCTCTCCTATGTGGCCAAGCATGCAGACTTTGACAATATTGGACAGTTTAATTAACACGCGGAACCCATTGCTAATAGAAGATTTAGTTCATTACGCCCTAGAACGTGGACACTCGTTGCGCTGGCTCGAACATGCTGCGCATTTCGAACCTTCCCTTGATCATCTATGGCGACGCCTGAACTCATTCTAGCCTCTTCTTCGGTGTTTTTTCCGATCCTATGGATGAGGCCTTGAGGCTAGAGTCAAGGTAACCGAATCATCTACTCTAAGGATGCGGATCGTTCACGACATTCCGAGTCGTAAATCCTGCCGTTCCCTCTCGAACAGCTTGTCATCAATCGGTATGTTCTGTAGGGTCCAAGGGTATTCGGGTGAAAATTCTTCCCCACTCTTTTAGGGAGGTGGTCAAATTTCATCCTTCGATCCCATCGTACTCCCCTGGCCATTGCGTCCGTCAGTGTGACTTCCAGGGGTAACGAACCTGGGGGTAAGCAGGTCACAGAATTGGCCCCTATCCTTTCCATGACCTCGTTCATACATAACTGACCTATACGTAGATCTTCGTGCTATCGCCGATAAGTTACGCCTATGTTACTGTGAAACAATTGGCCAACCCAGTATTGCAACAAAGATGTATACAGTAACAAAGGATAAGAATACGTGCAGTTGAAAATCCAGAACTGGGTATCTCTGGTATCATATTATTGTCCATGAATGTCTGTTATAAATTCAAAACGACGCTTTTCTAGTCAAGTCCTACAAACAAAATCAGTACCGAGTGATCAATCCAGAGCAATTCATTGGCGATACACATACCACATGAGTACTCGTACAATACTGGGTCCCAATAAGCGAAGACATCACTCAGTTTTCACCTTGGAATACTCACCCTTGGATCCTGCGTCCAGTGGTTGTGGGAGATATTCCGGTATGTTTCTTCATACCTGTTCCGAATGTCCAAAACGAGCTCCCTAGTTGATCTGCATCAGTTGCTGAATGGACATGTGGTCGCATAATCCACCCACTTGAGTGTATCGCGGAGCTCTGTCCATGTGATATCTGGTTTCATCGCCACAGCATCCATGAAACACTTGAACAGAGAACAGTGGTTAGTCCGGAAGTGTGATGGCACTCGAAACATTCTACCTTGGTGAACGTTAGTTCCAATTTGCAATCGTCGTGTGCACTCTGTCTATCCCTGCAAGCAGACAGACAAATCTAGAAAAATTTCGTTAGTTTAGAAAAGGTACGGAAGGCTAGGGCAATGGGTGCGCACCACCCTGGGCTCTTCTAATCCTTCCGTCCTGGATATCGGCAGACTGTGACACTCAATGCTAGCTCGTCTTGGAGGTGGAACCTTGGAATATTTCCCGCGACAGGGCTTATTTAACTCCACTACGATCCCTTAGAAAATGTCGATCCCATGGAATCGCGAAAAGGCTCACAGAAGTTAGCGATGACGGTTGCGAGAACTGTAGCATCTTAAAAGTTAGTATTTATGAAGTCAGGTTACCTGGTTTGGGCTGACCTATAAACCGCTGACCAGGGCCAATATTCCACACCCTCGAGTAACTGTTTGGTCCGTTACCCCTCTGCAAGTCTATCAATAAAGGAACGGCACTGATGAGTAATGCTGCAAGATGAATTACGTATGCATTACATACCCAATAAAGTCTCTGAGTGGCAACAATCGAAGAGAGCCTAAATACTCATCAGCGGAAGAATTGATTGAACCCAAGCACCCGCACAAATAGTTTTGACCCTTTCACACTTTGAAGGGGTTTGACCAAGCGGTCATGAAGGATCTGTGTGATACAAGGTCGACTATATTACACATATTACTATGCACATCAGGTTACTCACATAATCAAGAATGGGCTTCCCATCCGCACCAACGATTTCTAAGGTAGTATGAGTATAAGCAAGAGTCAAAGGAAAGCTCCACTGACCATCGTCCTGGCCATCTGCTCTCATACTTGCACGATCATGGCCATCGTCTTCTAAGCCGTGTCCCGAATCTGTGTTTAAATCTCTCTCATGCTATTCTCAAGGAAGAAAAGGGTATGACTTACAGTAGAAGAATAACTGACAGTTTTCTGGAGCATCGCTAATCAGTCGATCTATTTGGCGTAACTGTGATAAAAAAAGTTCCGGAGCCGAATACCCCGCACAGCGAAGAAAGTGACGCACGATCCTGTCACGGGTTGGCCACAGGTGATCCGGATGATTCTTATCGTCCATCATCAAGGTAATACCATCCATTTTGTATCCGTAAGAAGCTAAGACGATTGAGATCGATCAAGTGGAGGTAGCTTAATGACATGTACCTATCAGGAGATCACGAAGCGCTTGGGCATCTCGATGAGCGAGATGGAGATCAGGCAGATTACCGAACGTAGATCCACGATGAACGTGGCGGATGGCAATCAGAAGAGCCCTCTTCTTCATTATGGGATTAGAAAGGTCACTCATACTCTGGGAGTGAACAAGTGTCACAGTACGGAACGTGTGGGCTCGGTTTGGCCGCAGAGTGGAGGGGATCGGAATCGTTAGGAGACTGGTTGTTGTTGACAAAAATCTGGAGATCGAGTCAACCCTCAAGAGTGGGGATTTGGGGGAGCAGTGATGCACGCCCCATGGCATTCCAGGAACTCGAAGCTTTATCTGAGCCCCCGGAAATCACACAGGGTCACAGCCTGGAGAACATGAGTAGAAAGATACCGTAATCCTGCTGCGCATGTAGTATGACTATACAGCATAATGCACCGCCGGCGGCGTCTGAAATAATGTTCATGTGAGAGGAGAGTACGCCACCAAAACTGCCGTCTGCCCATGCGTTGTTTGCTACAGCGAAGTCGTTGGCGGCTGGATCATGATTATGGCATGCACCTGTTATTCTGAGATAACACAACGTGCTAAGTCGCGGCCAGTGAGTGACTATGAAGCATAATGCCCAATCTTCCAAGGCAGTGTCAAGTTCGAGTCCTTGCACAGACATTGATAGTAGTGGGCGAACCTAATTTGTTCACCAGTCGGATGGTGCTGTAGAGAAATGTTTCTTACTAGTCATTTTATGCTCCACAACCTCATTGGTCAAGTTTCAAGACCAAGCGGGGGGAGGGCGGCAGGGCTATTCCTGAACCAAACTTCTAGCACGTTTCTAGAAGTCATAGTATGTAAGTCACTGGTCGAGTGCTGTGCCCGACGTGTGACAGTGGCAGAAGTGGCTTGAATCGGACGTTCCGTTTGCCAGCCATTCGTCTCACGCCAGTTAGCGGTGAATAATATGTTTAACTCGGAATTTTTACACGCTGTGCCTTCATTTTTCTCCCAATTGATAGTGTCCAACAGCAGCGGGGTGATAGAATTAACCCCCGTTCCTGTCGTCATTCCTAAGGCTTGTATACACTGCGACCCCGGTCGGTCACTACTGAGATTCGGTGTGCCTACTCAGGCCAAGTTGTCTGAAATAGACAATAGGCTTCGAGGTCTATAACTTGTATGTTTAATACGTAATACTGTCCATCGTAACGATTCTATCCTTTGGAAACAGGTCATGATGGTGTACTACTATGCAAATGACTGGGACATCGCAACCAGGTAATAT
>JBBPKJ010000320.1:0-29264 GCA_038089195.1 Brasilioporus rufonigricans
TTCGTCTACGTTGCCAGACATGGGTCGTCCGGACGTGGTGCCGAAGATCATGGAAGGGTATTTGAAGTATGGGAAGACATTTAGGGCAGAGGGGTATGACTTTTGACTTGTGAGCGCACGACGTGTGTTGATGCGGTAGTTTTCTCCTTCCAGTTTCAGTCTTTGAGGCGTTGCAATGTTGTTCGTTAGACGCATTTACTGCGGGTAACGCACTTGTTGGCTTCTATGTACTTCAATACACACGAACGACTCAGCCACTTGGACACGCTCAAGGATTCGGATGATATCATTGCGAGTGGACAATTCTAAGCAGATGAGTCACAACTCGGACTCCTTGCCACAGCGTGTCTCCGCGAGAACCAACTATTCTCTGGAGAACTGCGCAGCTTCCTCTAGCGTGTACTGTTAGAACTCCAGGACTGGGAGACCGAGTTCGAACAGAAAATATCGTATGTGTCTGAGCTCTGTCAAATATGTAGGGAAGTGCGATACAAGAGGTGCACCTGACTGTACCCTAGCTTGTGACCGTACGTGGTAGAAGCTACCTCGCATAACACCATACACAGCGGCGATTATTGGCGATGGCTTGTCGTGAGTAGCAGGATCCGTCCTATGGGAGGGCCCGAGGCTCCGCCATGTAGTATCGGATCGTTCGCTGACACATGCCAAACTCATAGGCATTCAGCCTCCGACGTGGCGTAGCTTCGCTTTTGAAATCTATCAACGACTGCGCGGTTGGGTGTCCTGTGGTAATGGGTACGAAGGATTTGGATATCGTGTTTGCAAGTGGCGAAAGCATGTCCATGAAGCAGGCGACGGTGGATACGAAACATTTGCAGTGCATGTGGCGAAAGCGTGGGTCGCAGTCGGCCATACGATAGGCTGCTTCCAAGTTGCGTTTGACGGCAGTGGGAGGCCATCTTTCCTGCTTCTACGTATCCGACGGAAGATCATACATATCCACCACGGACTCGTCGAGACCTCGAGATCCCAATCTGAGGACAGTGTGGCGTTCATTTTGTGCATGCCACTGGCGTCCCGATCAACCTAAATCAACCCCCGCGCTTCCTCCACGAGGACCGCCGTATCATCCCGATCCCTGACCTACCAAATGAAACTCCATTCTCTAATCTTGTTCCCCCCGTAATCATCTATGCTCCGTCAGCTTATCAGAGGCTATCCAAAATCGCCAACTCTTTTGCGTGGCGTACCTTTTTGATTGGAAATGATTTCTCTAGCAAATCAACGACCCGACCCGACGAACGTTCGTTTTTATTCGAAAGGAGTCTCACCCTCTTCCAGCGTGCAACGCACAGTGCCAACATGCTTTCTTCCACCCTCGATGTCGCCATGCTCAAGCGTAAGGCCAAGCATCGGATCGGTAACGGACCCATTGAGGGCGGATATGCGTACGGTTCCGCGAGCTTGTCGCTGGATAGACTCCAATAGAGAGGATACGTGTTTGTTGCCTAACATGTTCCTGCGCACGCTTTCGGAAAGTCACTGGCTTTGCGTTACTAATGATATATCGCCAAACAGCGCTTTTGACATCTTTCGTTTTACCTGACGGCGTTCCGATCCCAGAGTAGTTACGGCTAGAGGTCATGGACATTTCAAATATTGGAACCCTGTGTCTTTTTCGGCAACTTAGACGTCGAAAACATCTATCGATCAATCTGATCATGAATCCATGCCTTGCTTGGTGATGGCGTGGGACTTCATGAAACAGCTGGTAGCGTGCCTGGGGATGATGAAGCCAAAAAGGACCCCATATAACTCACTGACGTTGCCGAATTGCCAGTGAATGTGGAGAGTCGTATGTCCACGGAGCAGGGGCTGGAGAAGTAGAGGCGCCAAGTAGCATACCTACACCTTGCTTTTCGCGCGTCGCTGCACCATGGCACGATGTCGTCACGATATTTGCTTTGATGTACTGGCACTGCCGTTGAAATCAAGTCATGCAGTTGTGCCACTGTGGTTCTTCGAGAAACGAATGAAGTTGAAATTGGAGCTTCTTCTACACTTCGTGCCAAGGCTTCGGTGTGGCTGGGTGAAGTTGGGACTGGAATCTAACTTTGTTTAACGACAAGCCCTGGTTGTCTGGTTGAGCCTGTGCCTCCCTTATAGGAATGCAAATTGCACGCCGCTGCACATGGCAGCACGCCTGACATCATGGGGCGAGATCGTGGTCTCTCACTGCGAAACCTACATAAACTTTGTTTACATAATTGGCTGGCTCTGGCATTCCCAACAACGCGAGTTGCACACTTGTTGTGGGCGAGATCACGATCTCATTCCACAAAACCTACGTAAAGCTTCAATGTTTGACGACACGCCCTGGGCCCAGAGTCCTACCACAGACAGGGAGCGTGGGGAAAAGAGGAATTTGAGTTGAGTAATGCCATAATGAAATCAGCAACAGAGCCAACGGCCCTTCTACTTGCTGTTCTGGCCCCTCGAAGACCTTAGGCTTCTCTTCCTAAGATCAAACAGCAATGCGTTTGCACACGCCGTGACATGATCGTCCTATCCCAGTCCGATGCCCACATGGCAAAAGGTCAGCTTGGCTGCTGTTCCCCTTATTGCTCATCCTAACACTGGCACTCCTTGAACGCACTTACACCCAATTCTGATTCGTTCCCGCAGCGATTAAAGCAAGTTGGCTTGGTTAAGTTCGATCGGAATCTGTCAAAGACTATACGCTCTACCTTTCTATCTCCCATGTCACGCCAACCCTCATTTTCTGTACCGCGTACTACGCTGTCCACTAGTGTTCCTTATTCTCGAGTCCAGCCCAGATCCTCAAGACAACAGTTCTCGGCGTGTGCTGCATGTCGCACAAAGAGGTCAGGGGCCATTGCCTTGCCATTGACATACGCTGAGGACAATGCTGTAGGGTGCGCTGCGATCTGAAAGACTTCTATTCAACAATTGCCAACAGCTCGCAACAACCTTCATGCTCTAACTGCAGAGCGCGCAACATCATATGCGTGTAAGGCTCCATGTAGCTCCCCTATATCCTCACCGACCTATTTTCAGGGACGAGTTTGCAGAGGTCAGGGCTGTGAAGTTACGTAAACGGGAAAGACATCAACAAGTCGAGTAAGTTCCTACTATGGTACCTGTATACCTCATGTGAAGCAACGTTTTAAATTCACAGAGCTCGCGATGGAAAAATCACGGGCGAAGTCTCAGCTGGACCGACTAACTCTTACATACTACAGGAAGAGACAGGAAGACCCGATCTACCAGAATCTAAGGCGCGGAGCGAAGACGGAGCTAGCGGCACATTCGAGGTATGTGTCTGTCCCTTTCCCTTCCGAATACTCATACAACTTTCCATTCTCAGACTGGCCAAGATTTACTCCGTGTATGTTACTCTCGGTTTATGAAGAATGATTTCTCTCACCATCTCCTAGAGTCGTGCCCCGTCGCCACTAGTCGGGAAACAGTCCTTACAAACGCTGAATGATCTCCACAGTTCTTCGAAAGCAAGCCGGTCTGATGGACCAGACTATGATCAATGTCAGTACTGGTGTCTTGCCTGAGAACGTGGCCCTGATGCTATGCAATTAGCTTCCGCGGTGTCTGAACAATGTTGGATGTCTAGGCTAAGGTATCCCTTTTCGTCGGATCGTAGGAGTGGTGCCTAATCATACCATTTCTCCCACAAATTGACTCTGGTTAGCACTGAATTACCGCTGCCACTAGATCTCACTCCATATGTCGTCAAAATCAATGATCGTTATTCCGCTGGGGGAGGTTTTGGTGATGTTTATAGATGTTGGTACCATGGGAGTTCAGTACTAAAGAAGGTTCGGCTACGGTTCACGATCCATTACTACTCGCTATTTAGTTCACCTGCAGGTTCAAGTTGCAGTAAAAGCATTCCGGTTCAAGTTCACGTTAGATGGGGACGCAGATGAGTCTTCTAAGGTATCTACGCTCGTCATGACCACAAAGCGTGTCTAAACTCTTTTCTAGATGGTCCGCCGGGAACTCGGGATTTGGAGACGATTAGACCATAAGAATGTCGTTCCATTTCTGGGTATTGCATATGGGTTTGGGATGCACGATGCGATGTCGTTGGTGTCACTATGGATGGTCAATGATACTCTACATAATTTCTTGATAAAGCACGATGATAATCTAGGAGTTGCACACCGGCTCCAATTGGTGCGTCCACTCAACGTTTACTATTTTCTTGTCCTCTAACCCTGAATAACGCGATAGTTGCTGGACATTGCCCATGGATTGCAATACTGTGGGCCACCGTTATCATCCAAGTTGACAGAGGCTCAAACGAATAACACCATAGTGCATTCCTTTCCAATCGTTCATGGCGACCTGAACTGTGTACGTCACAGTAAAACCTTCAGCATCTATCTTGTCTAAATGTGAAACAGAACAATGTACTGCTTGATGCAGATTACACTGCACGGTTATCGGATTTTGGATATGCTTCATTGGTGGGGAACATTCCTGAAGCCCTGACTTACCTTCGGAGGTCCACCCCGCGACCGGGAGCCTTGCGCTGGGCCGCACCAGAACAAATCACTCCCACAGACAGATTTAGCCGGACACCAAAGAGCGACATATACTCTTTCGGGTGTGTCGGTCTCCAGGTATGTCCACTTAGGCCCGGAAGCCAAGTCATTCTGATAGTTATTCCTACAGGTATTATCTGGAAAACAGCCATGGTCAGAGATCCGAGAAGACGCAGCTGTCGTTTTATGCATGGCAAAGGGGTTCAAACCAGGGCGGCCAGAACATCGACCGATGGATGACTCACATTGGAATTTGATTGATCAATGCTGGTCAGTGATGGAAGCGCGACCTGCTGCGGAGGCAATAATCGCCTCTATCCAATGGTTCTTGAGCCATCATCCGCCGTTCCAGCCGCTTCGCGACATCATGGGCATATCTGAAGATTCGTCATTACTTGAGCCTTCTACGGATCTCTTATAATTGAATGTTGACTCTTTGAGAGACCATGGGGAGAGGTGCATAGCGAGGATTCTCTCTACCTACTCCACTCGCGCTGACACGTCGTCAGGACTGCCTTCTGTGCAAATCCGTCAGTCAGATTCCGCCAGAGTGACGGCTCTGACGAACAAGCTTCAAGTTAGACTAACGATAGCAGAATCGTACACGGAGAGTTGTTATAAGGACATAGAGTAGCTTTCGTATCTTATTCGTTTGACGGGGAGTCGCTGTCTATA
Organism: Brasilioporus rufonigricans; assembly: GCA_038089195.1. Lineage (NCBI taxonomy): Eukaryota > Fungi > Basidiomycota > Agaricomycetes > Boletales > Boletaceae > Brasilioporus > Brasilioporus rufonigricans. Next base: position 5,223 of record JBBPKJ010000320.1, read on the forward strand.
AGGATGCACCCTCAATAGGTTGGATTGACTCACACTTTGTCGTAGCACATGGATGACGATTATATGTATGGTCCATGATATTTGCGTTGATCATGGTCGAGTTTGGCCTACATTCTAACGTCCAGCCATTCTGGAGCACACAAGTTAGCTCAGACTGGGGGCAATCACCAAGAATGCAATAATGTACACGTTTTGAACTAACCACAACGCATGCATTCACGACAGCGAAAATGAGAAGCGCCAGAAAATGTGACCGCTGTCTAGCCTTCCGGCGATCTGAGCGTCGAATGCGTGCTGTATGCAGGTGCGAGCAAGAGCACCGGCAGCGGCCACCGCGGAGTGCCAAGGTGTAAGTGGTGGCAGGGTCCCACCGGAAGATGCCGGAATAGGGTACTCCGTGTGGATCCTTGTACTAGTACTAGTAGGTTGTCCATTCTTGCTGGCTTCGCTGTCCATCCTGGCCAGTTCAACGCAGGTTCTTATCCCACAGCGTCGAGGTTGATTAGTACAGCAACCCGGCGACTGCACATCCAAACAAATCATGCTCGGCATCGAACGTGCACACTGGTTCGACCTCATACTGATCCCGTAGGAAGGGATGGGAGATGACACGTGGTGATATCTCTATACCATCCGTGTTTGGACGACCAAGTTGCTCGATGAGTTGCTTGATCTATTCTCCTCATTTTACAACTGACATATCCACTCATCGTACTACTTGTCTATACCTCACCTGTGGCCGTACCCTCGCGCAAATCCTTGCAACGCCACTTGGACCCGCCTTGGAGCCCTTCTAGCAACCTTGTCCGGGACAAGCATCTTCCTCGCAGGCCGATTCAGACCCTAGCTAGATTGGCCTGCCCATCGATGTTTCTAACAGGAGTGCGCTTCGTTCCGATTGATAGCTTATCACGCTTCTTGAAAGTGGGCTTTGTCGTTTCCAGACGAATCTGGGTCTGTAAAGGCAATCGTACCGAATCGTCCACGATGAACACGATGATGCTAGTGATGCATTCAAGATGTACGTAGAGCAAGGGACCGGAGTACTGCCAAGACCTACTGTTAGTGGTATTCTAGCCACTCATACGACAGGTGAGAAGCAACTTGAACATGGCAGTCCCTCTGTCCTTGGCTTGCTATTCCCTACTTTTTCTTAACGTGGGAATGTGTTGTTTGAGGTGTTTATTCTGCGTTTTTACTCAGTGAGCTCTATGATGATGGCCGCTGTGTGGTGTGTTACTGCGGATCGAAGCACAATCCTGGACGGGGTGTACCAGTAATGAAAGCATTTGCGCATTGCGTCCTACAAGTGGTGAACCCGTGACAGTAGTTTACCCCTAGCTTTATTCACAAACAACGCAGAAGCAATGCAAAGCCAAACATTAGGTTGGTAATGGATCCCCTTGATCGAGCAGTCAACGCCCTCCTTGTCGTTCGCCAAGCGTCCTGGCTAGCACCGAAGTCGATAGCATCACGAATGCTGCGCCGCAGTATGCAAATGACTGATGAATACGAAAGTGGCGCATGTAGTCCTGCAAGATTGTAGCCAACACCAATCCGTGCACTGCACGAAGGTGAACACGTGTCCTTGCCTAACCAGTTCTTGGGGGTGGCTTCCCAGAGTCCAGACCCCGGCGTATTAACGGTGCATTTGTGGACGACCGCGTTTTAATGCCCCGTTGTACCAGAATGACATTCCGAGGAGGGAAATTACAGCCACATGCGTACAGGGTCTTCCTGTACGAGTCTTTCTCGGCATTCCGTCATTGAGAAGGTTGCCATATTCACCGATCAATCTGGTCGCGGATCTACGCCCTGCTAGATAACAGCGTGAGACTTCCCGAGGCGCCAGAAAACTTCTGCAACGGATAGTGGCATATCCGGGGGGAAAGAGGCTGAAGAGAGCCAACGAGGTCATTGACTCCATAGTCGAAGAAGGCTTAGATGATGACACTGACATCCCTGTTCTGTTGCGTAGTTAATTCCGGTGTCTATAAGACACAGAAAGACCTCCTTGCTCACGCTACATACACGCTCGAGATGGCGTTTGTAGTGGAATTTGCTAAATTGAGTCGCCATCAGACAGGAATGTTGATTTAGTAAGATCGGATAACACAAAGTTTGAGCATCACTCACACCAATACTCTCAATGGCGGTGGGAAAGAGCCTGGAACAGGCACACCGTCTATCAATAAGCAAATTTCATGACTGATACCTTATCTTTTTTTTTCCGGAGGAAAAGAGGTGCGTGATAAGAATGCGACCATGACGTGAAAAACAAAATGATGAGCTGAGATTGCAGGGCGTGGATATAGCAGACGTACGATGTGAAATCGGGGTGCAAGATGATGAAGAAAACGTTGCAGAGTCTCGGGCATAAACAGACGCACGGTCATCGATAAGCTGATCACTGAAGCCATTTTGCTTTATTTTATTTCGAAGGAGGGGGTGTGTGTGGTAAGGCGTCTGTTTGGAGCAGGCAACCGCAGTGACAGAAAAACGCGATGGGTTGAGATTGCAGGGTGTGGACACAGCAGATGGTGATCGGTTGTAATGGTACGATGCTGAAGCAAGACGAAGAAGACGTGAGGGAATGATGGGACAAAACATCACCGTGACGGAGCAAGCGGAACAATTACAGTGATTGGTCTATCGATGGGCCATGCACTTATTTTATCTGATTTATTTTTTCAAAAGCAGGGGAGGTGCATGACGAGATGGTATATAGGGAGAGGGTGGCCGTGACAAGGAAATGAAATGACAACCGAGATTGCAAGGTGTGGATGAAGCAAATGGCGATCACTAATAATCGTGTAACGAGGATGGCGATGCAAGATGAACAACACGCTGCAGAGAGGGGAGAGGGTAAACGTTAATATTGTGATAGAGAGGACCGAGTGAAGAAAACGTTCCAGGGAAGGACATATAGGGGGCAGTGGAGAGCTGGATGTCATAGTATGTATCTTATGTACTATCCAAACCAAAGCGTTTTTCAAGTTTGTCGCGCTCCAAAGTGGGTCAGGTCGTCTACAGACGAAATTGTGTAAGCACCGGCTTACTTAGGTCCCGTACCTAATACATGTACCGTCCGCAATACTGAATGCTAAGCATTCAGTATTCTGCCTTTTGGCGTAGCGGTTGGGCGCGGCGGTCACCGCTTGCAAATTGGAGCTGTAAAGACGATAGTATCCAACTGTTCACGACGAGCATTTCAAGCTGCCTGGAGCACGAGTGACTCGAGCACTGCTAAGACCCGCTAGTAGTTGCACTACGTCTATATACAGAAGACATAAATGAAACGTGCAATGAAGATATGGTGGCTTCTCATGTTATTCCTCTTTCTTTCTGGATGTAGGGATGCAGGGTGTTTGTGAAGATGACTGCCGTGTGGCAGGTCGCGGCGGATTGAAGCGGAATCCGGCTCCGTAGATAGGGTGGTAACGAACCTCCTCTTTTCGCGTCGTGCGTTGCCACTGTCGTCAGTTCTCCACAACGCCCGTTGGCTTTTTTACCCACGAACGGGCCACCTGGACTCGCGGCCGACACACAGCATTCAGACAATAGGATTGCGAGCAGACGGTTTTGTCGCTAAGAATACAAGGGAGAAACAGGATTCAGGAACAACACCTCCCCCAGGACAAGAACAAGGGACGACGACGACGACGACAGCTAGGGTTATGTCTGATTCGCACATCCGTCGGTTCTCGACCGCGAGTCCGACGGACCATCTCAAGCGCGAGGAGACTCTAATCAATGCGTATGAGGCGGAGGAGGAGCGGATAATTAACGTGTTGTCCCGCAAGTTGGAGCAGGTAAGTATCGTCCTACTCTCTCCCCACCCTTTTCGCTCATCTTCTTTTTCTTGCACTTACTCTTCGATTGTGGTAGCTTCGCGAGGAAAAAATACAGCTCGAGAATGCGCTCGAGGCTGAGAGCGAGTCGCATGTAAACCGGTTGAACCGGGAGATTTCGGCGTTGCGCCGACAGGCGGCGCAAGCGCAATCGCAGACCAGTGGGGGTGCCAGCACTGGTGCGAGTGGGGACGAGAATGGTGTCATTTCCACCCTCGAATCTGCCCGCGAACGTGACCCGACGGCACCGAGCGTCGACGTCATGCTGGAGGCAATGCGGAGGGAGAACGAACAGTTGCGGATGCGGTTGGTTGATACAGAACGGGACTACGTGCGCATTGCGCGGCTGAACGATATTTACCGGGAGGAGTTATTGGAATTGCGAAGGAGGGTGCGTTGAGGATTTTTTCTTTGATTGTGGCGACTGACTAGTCGACACGTAGCTCGGGCTGTCGGTGGACAATCTGGTTGGGCTGACACCTTCTGAGCCATTTTCGCAGCCAACGCATCGGCGATCCCTGTCTGGAGTGTCGTCTCCGAGTACGTCGGTGGGGTATCCGACGGTGCGGCCTGCGGCGACGCACGCGGTGCCTATCCCGTCGCACGGTGTGCCGATTCCACGGCCCTCATCGTCGATCCACCGACCGCAGAATAGTATGTCCGAGACGACGACGCCACTGTCGCACTCGCCCTCGTCGATGGAGTCGCCTTCGCCGTTCCCGTTCTCGCCGGTGCTCTCGGCGCACGTGCCTGCGAGCGGCAGCCTGTTGAGCAACGGGACACATCTAACGACGCCGCCGTCGTCGTCGTCAGCGCAGTCGGGCGGGGTAGGGCTACCGCATGCAGTGTCTGGGGTGCATGCGTTGACCTATCCGAGTGTGCCGCCACCGTCGCTGTCGTCATCATACGGCTCGCCGGTGGTGTCATATTTTCCACAGAGGGAAGAGGGTGGGGAATCGTTGAGTCGGCGGGGATCTGGCGTGCGTGGACGAGGAGGGGGCGTGGTTGGGGCGGAGATTGGAGGGAGTGGGATAGGATGGGTGAACGGGAGAAGTGGGAGTCGGAGGGGCAGCGTGGAGCGAGGGGGGCGAATTGCTGAGACGGGGACGTTGATGAGGTCTCGGTCGAGGGCAGACAGTCGCGGGGTGACGAGACAGGCGCCGGTGTCGGAGAACGTGGACGAGGAACAGTGAATTCGTTTCAAAGAATCGTGTATGTATCACATATGTACGGACAGGGGTCATTTACATCAACCTCGCCATTGTCTCCCAGATCCGTCGGACAATGTCAAGCAACACTGCCACCCATCCTGTCCTGATGCGTGGCTATGTTTGTGACATTTGCTCCCGCTGTCGTTAATGACTCGGACGAGCATGCTGTGTCGAGAACAGAGACAGCAATCATGCAGCAGCGACGCGTCTTTCGACGTCTGACACGCTCTACCCCAGCAAAAAAAAAGCGGGACAATATTTGGGGTGGGCGGGTATATGGCGGCCAGAAGCGGTTTCAGGGTCCTACCAACTTCGGGTCCGCGCGCTAAGCGAGTCACGGGACAGAAGCAGGGCGCGGTATAAAAGGGCGGGACGCGAAAATCAACCATAGATCGCCCTTTTTTTCCATGTCGTATCAATACCCATTCATTCCTGGGCACTCTTCAATGCCTGCAACACCTCAAACAACCTATCGTTGGGAGGATGGTGACCCACATCATCAGCAACAGCAGCAGCAACGACAACAACAGCATCTTGAGCAGCAAGTTCTACAGCATCCACTCCAGCATCAGCCAGAAGGCAGCCAAGACGTGTATGCTCCTGCCGCGTCAACGGCTACCGTACAGCTTCAAGAACAGGTCCCTATTGTACCTAGCCAGAACCCCAGACGTCCTGCGTCTGGTCCTGCCACTGAGGGTGATGAGCCGCAACTCCGTTTGCAACATGTGTCCGTGCCAGCCCTCTTGCAGCCTGAGCACATGAGACCACCCATGATTGATACCACTGGCGCGTATCATGTCGGAACCAGTGCCAGCCCACCTTCGGCTCCGCTATCTGCGGGTCCGAGTGGTGGGTTCCACGGGTCGATTGGGCCCGTGCGTACACGCATATCCCCTGTGCATACAGATCCCCGCGCTGTGGCGCATCCATATCGCCGTCCCCAGAGTGCTGCGGGAGTAGCGATTGCAAGATCTAGAAGAGAGCCTGAAGACCAGAGTGTGAGATATCCAAGACAAGGACCTTCTTCAAGTGCGTCCATGCCTGCCCCACTCTCAGCAACGGTGACAACGACGCCGAGGGGATTCTCCGCCCCTGTAAAGATGACGTCGATGTTCAAGTGCGTTTCGTTTGTTTGGTGGTCAAGGGTGCTCACTTTCCTGCCACAGAGGGTTGATTAACCCTGGTTATTCAGCCACGGGTGTCAACATTGTGATTCGTACAGACCTACACTTCAATAGCGAGACCAGCGTCTTGACTGCATTGTGTGAACTCCCTGGTCGGTCCAAGAGTGACGTTAAAGTCGTCCTCTCGACCAATTCCGTGAATCGGGTGAAGCAGGTCGTCGTCACTGCCGATCCCCCTCAAATCATTGCGGACGATGGATATGTTTTGAGAGAACGTAGATCGGGATCCGTGTCTCGCACGTTCGTCGTCCCGAGTGAAACAACAGTGCGCCACTCTATTGTTCTCCGTGTTGATGCATATCACGCACGCTTGTCTTGCAGCCCGACGACATCACTGTCGAGATGCGAGACGGCTTACTTTCCTTGAAGATCCGGTGTCCGGCACCTTCATCGGAAGACGATTCCCAAGAAATTGTGATACGCTAAGTGATTGGTAGATCGCATCACATGACTTGCACCAGTTTATCATTTGTCGCATTGGCAGCCCAGCGCCCCTCCGTCTCCCGTGGATCTATTTCCATTTCGCCTTATATCACCACTTACTGACCGATCTCCTTTCTGTCTTTAGCCTTTCTGTGGAACTCCAAAAATATTTACATCCTCAGCCCCATTGGCCCTCCCATCTCACGCCAAGCTAGTCATGTTGCTATGTGTAATTCTGATCATCCCGCAGCACGCTCTACTCGCTTTTTGTTTGTTCATTTGACCTTGATCATACATAGGCTGGTACACTATGGACGCGGACCACTTTATATCGGTGCAATCTGTGTAGCAAAACCCTCTAGATTACGCCTCTGTTGTTATACCTAACGATATACATGCGCATATATTGGACGTCAGAGCTTTTCGGATGTGTACTGCATCGTTGCTGAGAATCGCTCGGCGGCAGCAATCCTGTCGCGAAGCTATGCTCTGTTCAACGATTGCCCAACCGGGGCTGAGCGCTGAGCGTTCTTGCGTTCTTCGCATACTAAGACCGCCCTGACGGTCGTCTATCGGTCACACATTGCATAAGCCCACCTTTGTCACAGCTCCTCGGTCTACATCTCCGCCGTATCAACTCCCCTCTTCCGTCCCCGCACTCGCCGACGCAGACTTCATACCATCCGCTGACTGTTTACGGTCAGTGAAATGATCATGCGCGCTTGGTGACTAGATAGTGTACTGTATCTTGGTGTGCAGGTCGCGTACTGTAGGTCTGAGACTAAATTCGTGCGAGGTTGTTTTCACTAACAATGGTGCTAGTGCGCAGGGATGATTAGCTACCGGTAGGAGGGTCTATCTGGAAGAATGTCACTGGGCCAACATAGTAGTTCGATAGTTCGACGAGGCGAGCAGTGTTGACATGCATTGGAAATTCTTCGTCTCGAACCTGAACGACCTTCTCCGCCTCGGTTTCCTTAAGACTACGGTAAGTGAGTCGGGCTGGTTAAATCCAAATCGCCCAATAGCTAAATACCAAGGAGGGACGTCTGGAATCCGGATTGACACCATATCTTTCAAGGCAGAACATTACTATCTTGTAAACGCGTACTGCGTTTATGTTAGCTACTGCTCCGGAGAATGCAAGGCATGCAAAGTAGAAGGGACATACCGACCTACTCTGTGTCCAAATCGTCTGGGTCCCACTCGTCATACACGTCGAAATACCATTTCGGTCGCACTGACTTGTCCAATCCGAGTGCTTCTTGCACCATTTGGATGACATCTTCTTCGTCCTCCTTGATCAGTCTCTTTTCTTCATAGTGTAATTGTTATATAGTACGAGAATTATCGCGTAGTCTGCCGTGTGTTGGAACGGCCAGCCGAAATCAAGTTCGTACTAGACTTTTTTCTGACAAGTGTTTCGTTGCCACAAACGGCGTAATAGGCGATACGACATGAGAGGTACCTGGTCAAACCGTGCTCTTCCGCGTATTTGTAGAGGACAGAGGTATCGAGATGAATCGCAAAGTGTACCAGCGGTGATTCTGGATTGTTGGAGATCAGCCCGTCGTATCGTACATAACTACCATTTTTCACGCTACACTCACTTAACCACCATATATGGACACCGCCCGTTTACTACACATTACACCGCGCCGCACCTTCCCTCCAGTCTACTATCATACGACTGGAGGTAAGCTGCATCCGCACCCACTGTCGTTACCTCACATACTGATGTACCTAGGACTTACCGTCCCTACGCTCTAGGTACATAATATATAGTCTACTATCATACGACTGGAGGACTTACCGTCCCTACGCTCTAGCTCGCCCGGTCTCTAACATGGATTTGTCGTGGTGACACGATACTTGTCGGGGAGTTGAGCTTGTTGGAGATCATCCCATTTGCTAGTACATACTTGGATAATTTTCATACTTACATCAGATTACTATATTTGGACAGCAGTGTCCGTTAGCACATGTCGGCTTGCCACGCTTTCTCCAGTCTCGTACAACGTCGACTGCAGGTATGCATCTACTGTACATTACATATTATTAGAAAACGAGCACGACAGGTGGATCTAGCACGCGGCTATCAAGAGATAACAAGCTCAGTCGCGTGCAGGAGAACGGACTCTGTATATTCACCTATCAAGAGATAACAAGCTACATATGGTCAGCTTGTGTAAGTAAAGGTATTCGGTATAAAGGGCTCACCTCAGTCGCATGCAGGAGAACGGACTGAGGGGTGCCAGGTCGAGAAGGTACATCTTATATACGGTAAATCGTTATTGTATCGAACAAAGGAGATAAAGGATCATACGCGAGATCCGTGTTAGCAATGTACACAGGTATGCAGAGAGATTAAAGTACGCGGTACGGAGAATGGAACGACCATGGGGTCTGTAAGTAAGCGGGGAATGTATCGTACGGACCATGTGTGCGTCCGGTGATCGACGGCGTCGGTGCGCTCGCGGCTGTGCGTGCGCTTGCTAATTCCAACACATATAACTCCCTACTCATGTACCGCAGTCATCACGGACTCGTGTTACAGATCGATGGTCCTTTCACAGAGCTATGGGATAACGCGGCACATAAAGCTTGAGACGCTGCTACGTGGCAGCCATCAATAACAATCAGGGGCCAAAGAGCGAAAGGTACAAACAAATCTGCGCTTTGGATGCTCGCTCACGCATTCGGATGGGCGGACGGACACCCGTAACGAACAAATGGCACCGTTAAACCACCCTGACAAGCCTGCCAACGCCACAGTCGATTGGAAAGATTTATAATGGGATAACTCTGATGTTACCGAGGGGAGATTCGATCCCATTAAGCAATAGTAATAAGTTAGGTGCGTGGAGTGCTAAGTTCTTCGAGGTGGTTATGAATAGCTCCTGAGAGCGCCAATTAACTGTACCCATTTCGCTTTCACTGTTCTAGATGTGATGCTTGCTCAGATGCAGATGATGGAATCATCTGACAACCACTGAGAATAGCGTGTTTTGGGTCTTGGAGAGTGTGCGCGTTGTTTGTTGAGGAACGCGGCAGTAAAGTGAGTTGAATATTCGACACGGGAATATTGCAGTCAAAAGTGCCTCTTACCGCGGTCTATCTAGGGGTGCAAAGTTTCGAGGAGAGGCAGGCGAACAACTTTCCTTACCTCGATTTCTTTCAAACTACGGTAACCGGTTAAGTTCGATTTGCCCAGTAACTAAATACAAATGTGAGACGTTCGGCATTCGGGTTGATATCATATGTCCCCGTGGCATAGCATTGTTATCTTGTACTGTATACTGTCACTCACTGTCCCTAGGATATGCAAAGCAGAAGGGACATACCTAGTCTCTACTCTGTGTCCGAGTCGTCTGGACGCCATGGATCATGCACGTCGAAATACCACTTTGGTCGCACAGACTTGTCCAATCCGAGTGCTTCTTGCGCCATTTGAATGACATCTTCTTCGTCCTCGTCGATCAGTCTCTTTTCTTCTATTGTATGGTTATTATACAGCCCAAGGATTATCCCACAGTCCGCCGTGGCCTTAAACGGCCAGCCAAATTCGAGTTCGTACTGGACTTCCTCTGACAAGTGTTCCGTTGCCACGAACAGGGTGCCAGGCGATACGACGTCGGGACACAGGGGGAGGTACTCGGTCAAACCGTGCTCTTCTGCGTATTTGTAGAGGACAGAGGCACGCAGAGGAATCGCAAAGTGGACTAGCGGTGGCTCTGGATTAGCTGCAGACACACGATACTTGTCGGGAAGTTGAGTCATAGGACAACGCGGCGCATAAAGCTTGAGGCGCTCCTATGTGGCAGCCATTAATAACAATCAGGAGCCAAATAGCGAGAGGTACAAACAAGTCTGCGTTTTTCACGCTCGCTCAAGCACTCGGATGGCTGGACGGACATGGTGCAATCACGGACCAGCTCGACGAAGGGCCCTTACATACCAAATGAAACGCGATCACGTAAGGAGCACGATGTCGACTCGGCAATCTTCTGTGATCCATGCACTTACATTTCCAGCAGACAATAGGGTGCTGCTTGCAGTGGTCCGCCAACACCACGATTGTTTGGAAGGATAGGTAATAGGATTACTTTGACGTTACAAAGAGGAGACCCGATTTCCTTCAAGCAATAGTAATAAGTTAGGTGCGTGGGGTGGTAAGTTCTTCGAGGTGGTTGCGAATAGTTCCTGAGGGCGTCAATTAACCGTAGCCATATCCCTTTCACTGTTATAGATGTGATGCTTGCTTACAAACAGATGATGGAATCATCTGACAACTGGATCTCGGAGGGTGCGATTGTTGTTTGTTGAGAAACGTGGCAGCAAAGTGAGTTGAATGTTCGATACGGGGAACATCGCAGTCGAAAGCGCCTCTCACCGTTGTCTATCCAAGAGTGCAGGGTTTCGAGAAGAAGGCGAACAACCTTCTCGACTTCGATTTCTTTCAAACAACACTGACCAGTTAAATTCGATTTACCCAATAATTAAATACAAATACGAGACATCCCATATTCGGGTTGATATCATATCTTCCCTGGAATAATATTGCTATCTTGTACTGCATACACGTCGGTCACTGTTCCCGGGACGCAGGGAGTGCGAAGCAGAAGGGATATGCCTACTCTCTACTCTGTGTCCGAGTCGTCTGGATTCCATGGGTCATGCACGTCGAAATACCATTTTGGCCGCACAGACTTGTCCAATCCAAGTGCTTCTTGTACCATTTGGATGACATCTTCTTCGTCCTCCTCAATCAACCTCTTCTCTTCCATTGTGTAATTATTATACAACGCGAGAATTATCGCGCAGTCTGCCGTGAAATTGAACGGCCAGCCGAAATCGAGTTCATACTGAACCTCTTCTGACAAGTGCTCCGTCGCCACGAGCGGTGTGACGGGCGACACGATGTGTGGAAACCGGGGGAGGTACTCAGTCAAACTGTGTTCCTCCGCGTATTTGTAGAGGATAGAGGTATCAAGAGGAATCGCAAAGTGGACCAGCGGTGGCTCTGGATTTGTCGCAGACACGCGATACTTGTCCGGAAGTTGAGCCATTGGAGAACGCGGCGCATAAAGCTCGAGAATCTCCTACGTGGAATACATTAATGACAATCAGGAACTAAAGAGCGAAAGATACAAACAAGCCTCTGTCGTTCAAGTTCGGGGTCCAAGCACTCGGATAGCTGACTAGACATGGTGTAATCTGTAGTGACGGATCGTACTGAAATACTTAAATACCAAACAGAACGCAATCACGTGAGGGGCAACTCCGTAATGCAGATCCAACTGTGACACTTGCGCTTCCAGAAGATAACGACGTGCTGCTTGGGCGAACAATGAGGTGGGATATGACATTGACCACTCTGACATGCTTGCCACTGACACGGTTGTCCTATACTGTGTGGTCCACACACAGCCGCGGTCTGTTATCGAATTTCGGAAAATGGTGGTGCTAGAGCGCTCCCCCAGATATTGGATTGCGCGCACGGTTTGTGGAGAAACGTAGTAGTAAAGTGAGTTGAGTCATCGACACTGGGAACATTATCAATTAAAAGTGCCTCTTACCACAGTCTATCCAGAGGATGGACAGGGGGTATCATGGTTATTCGACGGGGTAGTGCTGTGTTTTAAGGCGAGATCTGCAAATGTCTGTGAGACTTGATCTCGATCCCTTTCAAACTACGGCAACCAAGTCAGACTGGTCAAATTCAATTTGCCTGGTACTAAGTACAGAGGGGGGACGTCCAGAATCCGGATTGACACTATGTGCCTCGAGGTAGAACATTATTATCTTATGAATGTTCTGCATATATGCCGGTTGATGTTCTTGAAAGCGCAATGTAAAGCAGAATGAACATACCTACTCTGTGTCAGAGTCGTCTGGATCCCACTCATCGTGCACGTCAAAATACCATTTTGGTCGCACAGACTTGTCAAATCCGAGCGCTTCTTGCACCAAGTGGATGACGTCTTCTTCATCCTCTTCGATTAGCCTCTTTTCTTCCACTGTGTAGTTATTGTACAGCCCAAGAATTATATCGCAGTCGGCTGTAGCTGCAAACGGCCAGCCAAAATTGAGTTCATACTGGGCATATTCTGACAAGTGTTCTGTTGCCACGAACAGCGTGGCCGAAGATACAATGTGGGGGAATTGAGGGAGGTACTCGGTCAAATTATGACCTTCTGCGTATTTTAAGAGGTCGGAAATGTCGAGGGGAATTGCAAAGTGAACCAGTGGTGGCTCTGGATTAGTCGCAGTGACGCGATACTTGTCGGGGAGTTGAGCCATCGGACAACGCGGCGCATAAAGCTGAAGACGCTCCTACATGGAAACCATTAATAAAAATTTGGGGCCAAAGAGCAAAAGATACAAACAAGTCTGCGTTTTGCGCGCTCCCTCAAGTATTCGGACGGCTGGACGGACATGGTGCAGTGGTGCAGTGGTGCAGTGGCGGACCAAGGTATCTTTACATACTGAACAAAGCAAGGTCACGTGGGGGCATTGATCTTCCGTAACGCGGATCCTCCTTGGCAAGGCACTTACATTTAGAGAAGACAATAGGGTGCCAGTGGATCGCGTGGAACAATAAAACGGGATATGGGATAATTGACCACCTTGACACTGGCAAGTCTGTCAATGGCGCAATTACGCTGTACCGCGGCCCACCAAAGCCACGATCTGTTATCAAGGAATGCCAGTGACGGTGCTGACTATATACCATCAGGGCCTCCAGACAACGCGACCTTCATTAGCATCGAATTGTCTGCCGTGACTCACTTCCCCTTAAACTTGAGGTCGTGCAATGTCTTCTTCGGATTCTGTGGTGCGCTCTCAAGCCTACACAAACATCCTGTATGACTCATTGACCATTGCATTGGCTAATACTTAGTTAGGATTTATTCCCAAGCGGGAATTTTTCCGTCATCTTCGAGCGCTCCTGGACTACGCGGATCACAACAGACACAATGAAAGCTCAATTTACGGGGCACTGAACTTCATTCTTACCATGTTTTGCACGAGCGCAACTGTCACGGCTACAAAATTTGACGACCTCTACCTCAGTTCCTTTCCTCAAAAGGATCTGAAGATGTCTAAAGGAAAGAGGCAATTCAGGGCACCCGATTTTACCGTCCTTATCATCCAATCTAGTTTTGGGCGACAATCCACCGGAGAGAAGATTGGGGACATGGGCCCTTTAATATGGGAGGCGAAAGCCTGTCCAATAGATTTTGCATGGTTCAGAGAAGGAAGGCCCGAAGGGCCGCATTTTTTTAGGGATTTCCTGCCACACTTCCACCAAATTGGTGCACAGGTCGCTTATGCAAAAGCCCAGTTTAACCAGAAGCCAATCTATACCTTGCTCAGCATCGATATTTGGTTTGTCCTCCTCCGCTTCCCAGATGACCCTCCTATGCTTGACCGGTCCACTGGCAAGTATGGTCGACTGGGACTTCACTCGACAACCTATCACAAGCTAGACAGTTACATTGTCATCCCACTGGCTCCTATAATTAACGAAGACTGCACAGCGTTTTCACCCGAGTTTTTGTATGCGTTGCAGCTGTCCTTTACAAACATTACCGATGTGACTGTCACGCCGCATTCATTCTTCTGCCTCCCAGAAGGAACTGTGGATAGAGTGTCCAAGTGGGCTGAGGTATGCCACGTCTGTTATTTCCTGTTTTTGGTGTTGAAAGAAATCTGTTTCCAGTCGACGACGCAAGGGCTCAGAGCCAAAATCGAGGAAGAAGGGCGACGTGCAGAAATTGACAAAAAGTTCGCCTTGGGCGAAGAAGATTCCGACGAACGGAGTACACGGCATTCTGCATCAGAAGAGACAGAGACGGATCTCGAGAAGCAGAAATACCCCGCAGCGATCCATGCTACGAGCCAGGTCAGAGCTCGCTCAACGACTTTCGTTTTGAGGTCACGCGCAGCCGCCAATACTTCCAATAAGGTGGAAACACCCAGTGCAGTAAGCATTCTCTTGTGCTTCAGAAGTACAGACTTTTTGACATCGGGCAAGACCGACAATTTTGAAGCTCCTTCCAGCCCTCCGGTCCCCCCTGCGACCGTAGGTATCTTCTGAATAATGGCCGATTCAAACAAAGGTATTAACTTATGTTTGAAGGTAGTAAAAGCGCGCCAGCGTCGCCCCCGCCGCAAGGCCGCGGAGAAAACGATTGGTTATCAGAAGTACAGTGAGTCAGAGGGAGATGAATGACTCGAGTATGGGTAGCTTGACGTTGTGGATCATATTGTCATCATAGGACAAGTCATTGAACCTACTTAGTTAATTGCAGTACATTCGTCAATCGCTCGCCACTCGGGTCCCACTTCGACTTCTTTTACCATAAATTATGGTACAATATTGAGTTAAGCGGTAGCTAGGTACAAAGGTGGAGAGACATCTGAAATCCGGATTGACATCATGTCTTCTGAGGTAGGTCACTTTCTTGTGAATACTGTACTGCATATATGTCAATCACTGTCTCGGAGAACCTAAACAAAGCCGAAGAGATGTTTAGTCTCTACTCTGTGTCCGAGTCATCTGGATTCCATGGACCATGCACGTCGAAATACCATTTCGGGCGCACTGACTTGCCGAGTCCGAGAGCTTCTTACACCATATCTTCTTCATCCTCTTCGATCAGCCTCTTCCATCGTGTAATTATTATATAGCCCAAGGATTATCCCACAGTCCGCCGTTGGTTTGAACGGCCAGCCAAAATCGAGTTCGTACTGGACTTCTTCTGACAAATGTTGCGTTGCCACGAACAGGGTGCCAGGCGATACGACGTGGGGACATAGTAGGAGGTACTCAGTCAAACCATACTCTTCTGCATAGTTGTAGAAAACAGAGGTATTGAGAGAAATCGCAAAGTGGACCAGCGGTGGCTCTGGATCAGTCGCAGACACGCGATACTTGTCCTGAAGTTGAGCCATGGGACAACGAAGCGCGTAAAGCTGGAGACGCTCCTACGTGGCAGCCGTCAATCATAATTAGGAGCCCAAGAACGAAAGGTACAAACAAGTCTGCGTTTTTCACACTCGTTCAAGCATTCAGATGGCTGGACAGGCATGATGTAGTCTGCGGGGCGGATCAAGATGAATGGCATTGACCGAAACGCAATCACGTGAGGGGGGTCACAGATGTGCTGACAGTGTGTGATAGTATGCCTCGAAATCGGTGGCGTGCCGCGGATCTGCATCGATTCGGAAGTGGACGGGTTGGCTCGTCGTTGTCACGATTTCCCCAGTAGCGATTTCGTCCGAGGTGGCGTTGGGCATGAGTATCTGTTTGGAGTGAGGCATACGGCCTTGGCCGAGGAAGATGCAGCGGGAAATGCCTCACGACGTGGGCGCTTTGAAGTCGGCAGACGTCGCACGGAGGATTTGGTTCGGTCTGTGAACGGATTGGAGCAAGGGGTCAGAGGTATACTTGGAAGCCCATTTGGGAGAGATACTCGGATCGATACAAAGGTGTAGATTAAGGGGTTCGACAAAGGTGCGCGCACGACCTGTGCGGGTGATGGCGACCTCGACGAACTGATTGTGGGAGCCTAACAAGGAAAACGGGTTAGCTTGGATACTGAATTTGTACTAGCAAGCACACCCTGAGAAAACAAAGCCCTCAGGTCTGCTAATGATCTTCGCAGTATAATTAGCGACGGGATCGCTGTCGACGAGGATTCCGTCTAGTAATTCCTCCGTTTGGAGTTGAATCATCTTGGTTTGTACCCCGTTGTTGCTCGGCGGATCGTAGAGAGGGTGGAATGCGGTGAACCCGGCTGGTATCTCGACGGTTGTCTTGTTCACGAACGTTACACGAATAAAATATTCGTACATCACCTCAACATCGACAAACTAAGCGCAAGGAAAGTTAGTATATATTCACCCTGTCAGGAACAAACGTACTTCTCCTTCCCTGGTCCCCACATGAGAACGAGGATAATCAAGCGCAGGGGGAAAGTTGGTCAATGGGACAAGAATCGCGAAATCTCGAACAACATTACGAACGGAGCCAGGCCGTGCCTCTCCAATGCTGATCGCTTGTGTCGACTCGAACACAATACGTTCCTCTTCTCGGACACACTACAGGTTGTTATTCTTGACTATCTCCTCGAATGCTATATCAGCACTACAATTGATCGTCCTGTGCACAGGGATAGCCTATAGCGGGGAAGGGCTTATACGCTCTGGGTCGAAGACGTCAATCACGGTCTCTTCTTTGATAAGCCGTTTTGTCGCTTCTATGGAGCGCCTGATGATGATCGTCGTCAAAGTAATTGGTCAGCATGGGCGGGTAGGAGGAAAACAGGTAGGAAACGAAGGGTGAGTACACTTACGATGCTTTCACGAATGATCGTTCTTTGAAGCGGAGACCAAGTAGAGCGGATTCAACGGCGGTACATGACATTCGAGTTTTTGGTAGTTGGTAGTGGGTGTGCTCGCGTAAGCTGGGAAGATAGTGCAGATGCATGAGTTGAAGGATTCAATGGCGCAATGAGAGCACTAATAAAGGGTCCTTGCGGCAACCATATACTTCCTGTCCACAGCCTTGGCGTGATGGTAGTCGTCGCAGTTCTTCGGTCATGCGTTAAATGAGGTACTCCCTTGTCCCGTGGTTCTAACAGCTGACCGTTTCACTGAAGCGCCCGCGCCTCGACCCTGGTTCAAGTTGGAACTTACGTATCCACGCTTAGAGTTTCCGTTCAGCGCTTGAGTCATTGTAAGTTCTCTCTCCATGCAAGAAAGCCGCTTCGTGTAATACCACATCAGCCCTACATCACCAAAGCCTACTTTAGGATGGATAAACCTCCCGTTGACTTGGCTGGAGCTGCCATTGGAGATGGAACCATTGCATCCGAAGAGGCTTTCACGCAGTTGCCTGTGGTCACCGTGTTGGAAACATACCCACAAATCATCGGGTATGATCCCAGGTCTTTGAGTACTTCCAAGAGCAGTATGTTCAAAGCGGTAGAATGTGCGTTTCAGGAAATGCTTACTTTCTGTTCAGAAGTGCGTTGTGTGGGTACAACATATCCCTCCAATATCCTCAACCAGAGCATGTTCCGACTCTGTGCGCTCCACTGCCTGAATCCGCTTCCACGGCATTCACCGACAAACTCGACGCGAAACCCACAAAGAAAAGGTTAATGCTCGAAATACAGGATCGACTCGTCGCGAAGCGGGAGTCTGAGGGTGCGGTGTTGAAGCACGGCGAGAGACTTCACGGACGAGATGCGTGGAAACGTGGCCTAGCCGATCGCGCGAATGGAACCATTTGTATCAGTGTAATCTGTATAATGAAATGATCGACTACGCCCTCGATTTCACATTTCCTTAGTGTACGTATCCGTTAGCTTCTATCCCCTTCTCGCAGTTCACTCTAAATCTCCTCTTGTGTAGCGTCCGGTAAACACTAGGATTACTACAATGTCCCCGATGCATTGAGCCCTGAAGTGTCAACGAATGGGAGTCTCTTTCTTAATGGTTCACTTGTAGTTCATGGATGGACGAGTTGGCGTTTAACCACGTGCAGCAGATGCCAGGACTCGTGCCACGATCCATGCGCCTACGAGCAAAAACTGGCTGGAAACTATCCCTTTTCCGTTTGGGAGGGATAACTACACTGGTAAATAGTTGTTTCTGGGGGTTTTGTGAACTCAAGTAATTTTGTTCATAGGTCGTGCCATTGTTGACCCAAGTGAGCTTCGATCATTGCGTTGATTGTAGATGAGAGCTCACTCGCCGATCGCGTTTTCCAGGTGTTGCGTAAGTACTTGTCATGTTCAACGTCGTTAGATACTCAGGTGGGTCAGGCCTATGGCATTCCTGACGGAACTCGCTGCGAATGCCACGACCCATGGCACAACGATTGTCATATATTCTGGAAACGAGGACTCGCTCATCCCCCACTTTGGCTCTCAAAGTAAGCCTCCTCCTCTCTCATTTTTGTTGCAACACCCAAAAACCTACATATAGTTACCATCCAAGCGCGACATCACACATTCCATACATTTCTCTCATGCCTGATTGCCTTCTCCCAGAACACAACGTTTGGCGGAATCCAAGGTTTCACACGCAGGCCAGAAACGCCATGGTACAACAACGCCGGCAGATTTGCTGGCATTGTTCACCAGGAACGAGATTGGAAACACATCCTCGTTGTTCACGCTGGACATCTCCCGGGATATGACAACCTCACCTCCGTGAGGGACTGTCTCCTCCTGCATCCCACTCTCTAACACTGTCATCTAGGCTCTCACTCTCGCACGGGAATTCATTTTTGGAAACAATCAAACCGGACTGGTGACGCAGCCGTCTATTATGGTTCGGCTACGACTGGGTCTAGCTATTTCTTCCCATCAGCGACTGTCGAGGCTTGGAACGCCTACATCGCGTCAGTGACTCCCACGATAGCGACAAGTGGAGTTCGCTTCATCATGTTAATGGGTTCTGTGTCAAGTAAAAGGTTTTTCCTGGGGAGCGCGTTAGCGATCATGCTCGGGATGTTATTGTAGTCATAGACTCTTTCCCCTTTCGTTTTCCCTAGACGTGGCAGGTTGAGATGGACCTTGTATAGGACGCAATGATGACTTGATCTTTCTCATTTCGCTGACGGGTTGTGACTCCCCCGCGTTGGTTGAACTCCCAACCATCAAGACGAAGATTTGCGCTGCTCGACCAACATCTCTACGAACTCGGCGAAAGACGCGCAAACTTGGTCGGGTGGTGACGCGTCCCTGCGGCATTCGTCCCCTGGGCGGTACTTGCCCGTTTTTACTGTAGGTCAAAACTCGGATCAGTGTGATGCCGATGCATGGTGCACCACGTCGTTGAAAATGAGAGGGCGGGACAGGACGCACCCAGGACACGCCAGAGACCAAGTTCGATAGCGCCTTCACCGAGATCTGCAAGCACGTCATCGCCGATCACGGCGATCCCTTCCCAGCGGCGTGGGTGGGCATGTAGGGATGGGATCGGGGTTAGGGTCACAACGGAGGATAGCCCAGGTCCATCCTCGTGTTGCGCATCGAGATCAAGATCGAGATCATGCTCCAGATCGCGCAGCACAGTCTCGAAAAACGCCCGGGTGGGTTTCCCGACCACCGTCGCGGACGTCCGTGTGGCGTCTTCGAGCGCGTGGACGAACGGGCCTGGACCGAGGGAGAGGGCGTGATCTGGGGCTTCGATGTAACGCGCTTTGTGTAGCGCGATGAAGGGGGGACAGGGGCGCTGTTGGGCTTGGGGGTTCGAGTTGAACGTCGATCGTTGGTCTGCGTCGGGTGAAGATGCGGGTGTATCCCGGGGACGATTTTCACCCATGAGAATGCGGAACGCTGTGTTGAGATGTGCGTAGTCGAGCAGGGATGGTGCAAGGCCAACGACGACCGCGTCGTAGGGGGGTGAGTCTGATGACGATGGTCGGTCACCGCCGAGCACGACTTCTGAGACCGAGTCGTTCGTACATTCTTCCAGTGCGGACTTTGTGAGCAGCATGTAGGGCCTTATGAATAGTCCAAATGCCAGATCGTGATTCATGGAGAGCAGAAACGAATAGAGCCCGTCAGACCAAACAACGCAACGCGACATAACAGCGCCTTGCTTACCTCTTTACATCGAGTTCCTTCAACGCTGTCCTAAGCGCCCCGACGCTCGTCCACAGCTCCTCCTGGTGTACGTCCAGTCCAGCCGCTCGCATCCGTTCGTGGACAGCGCTACTTGACTCCTTGCTAGTGTTGCTGCAAAGACGGAAAGGTATGCGGGCGGTGCGGAGAGTGGTAATTGCCTGGGCCGCTCCGGGGGTGGGAGACGATCCTATCAGAAGTGTCCCAGATATGTCGATGAGGAGTGCACGGATGGGAGGGGGAGCGTTGAACTTGGGTTGGAAAGCCATCTGTTGGTGTCGAAGTAAGCGAAACAGAAGTTGTGTCGCGCAGTGAGACCTCTGAGTCAGCAGATCAGAGCTGGCTAGAAAACGAGAATATGTCTGGACTGCATCGAGATATGCATACAAGATATTAGCTAATTTCAGCGCAAACACTCCAAGTCCTGTTCACGTTGGATGATGTGTTCGGCCGTAAATATGCCAGAGAGCGAACGAATCACGTGTTTGCTCTCCAAGCTAAGCGCTGATTTACAAGATTGGCTTCGAAGCCAATGGCTGCTTTCGATGCGACAACGTCTATCACTGGCACGTCCCGGACTTGATGCTCACTGTCGACAAAGTCTGCGAAGACTGATCAGACAGCACCATATCACCCATCTTTCTTCGTGAATGCGAATTTTCGGAAAGTCAAGTCCATGTCAGGGAAAAAATTATTGCCATGATGGACATGCACAGGTCCGTCGAGGCTGTTATACTTGTCAAGATTGAGGACCATACCCCCGACCACCCACATTCCAACGAACTACGTGCCCCCCCATCCGAACGAATACTCTTTGGGGACGAGTTTATGATTTGTTGCAGGGGCTGGAGACTCGATATTAAGGGCATCCCCAACGGGTCCAACAGTGAGCAGAAGCTCCCCAGAAGCGAATTCAAGGGCAAATCGGTGACAATGTGTACCGTCTTTAAACCATGCCAATGTTGTAACAAGCGTATCAATCCACTTAGTATGCAGACAACAGCACACCAGACACAAAGCGAAGCCCATATTGATGTGGTGCTGTATTTGATGCTTTACTATTCTATGTCGGGTGTATCTAGATAATCTGATATCTCGTTCCCTTTTGCCTGTAAGTTCCCCACTAGCACTAACCCAGCCCTTACACCGAATGGAGAGGCTCTTTATTTATAACCTGGGTGAAAATTTCTAGCGCTGCTGCGGGTTGAAATGCAGGCTAGAGGAGCATTGCTCAGTAGATCCAGCGCGTGGACCGTGAGATCAACCTCAACGTACCACCTCATGACCAGCAGAGAAGACTCTCCTGTTTTACATCAGTGTAAATTACGATAGGCTACGGGGGAACATACGCAAAGGTGAAGTTGTCCACATTTGCGACGGCGGCGATAGACTTGCCGTCCATGGTGATGTTGGTGAGTGGAGTGTTGTGGAGCGTGTCGTTGCCGTACCAGTCCATAGCAAGCACGGAGGCATAACCCTGCGGAAAATTCAGTGAATCGTAGGAGAACACCAGAAAACCCTACACCAAGCCAGTTACAGCTAAGAGTGATCATCTAACGTCAGGGAAATGTCCACGAGGTGTAGATTTGCACGTACTTGATGTCAGCATCGCCGGCCTAGTGTGAAATGAGGTTTCAGTAGGATCAGAGTACTATCATCGTGTTCGCATACCCAAATCAGAATCCTCATTCCGGTGTTTGCCAACTTGGAGAGTTGAGGAAGCCATGTCCGTGCGTCCTATAGAATACATGCTAATTCAAATACACTGTCAAACTTTGAGCACCCCAAACAAAACATACATCCCCAGTCTTATTAAATAACAGGTAGGGTGCATCGGGGCATTCTTGATAGGTAGCTTCAGCACCTATCTCGCTCATAACCTCCGGATTGCTGAGGTATTTCAAGTAGTAGCTCGGGGGGAACAACGCAGAAGAGTTCTGCCGGAGGTCATCGACATCTCGGTTTCCAACTGCAGGAGTGAAGACATTCTGAATCTGTTGGATTGACAGTCTGACATGAATGCCATATCTGTAATTACATTCAATAAACCACGTACACAGTAATCATCCGCTTGATAACAGATTGCGTCAGACTCAGTTGAGTTACCGGCAGCATAGCAATTTTGCTCTTGTGCGACACATCCGTTGGGACCGTAGAGCGCCATGGAAATATTCTTCAACACATCATCAGGTTGAAGTTGACCATATCCCGGGGCATAAGTTGCGAAGTTATAATAGGCGATGTATTGAATCAGGGGATCATACCAGCCGCTGCATATAGAGTACTAAGCCGCTAGGTACCCGTGGTCGCTTGTGTACGACTTACTTGTTGATCATCAGAGCATTGACGACAATAGGTACCCCTTCGATTGCACCGCTGGCAATCAAGGCGTTCTGCTCGTCGAAGTAGGTCACGAAACTAGGTCCATAGTGACCACCATAGCTCTCTGTTGCAAAGATGAGCCTTGTCATACACTGAGTATCATATCGCTGAAGACAGACAATCACGGTGCTTACTCGCGGCTTGCATACTCGCAGAAGAGCTGGCTCTCGAAAAGTATCTGGAACGCTTTCCACACAAATGGTGCGGCAGCCTGTGTGCTGTTGACCGTGTCCGTTCCATAAGAGAATCCGGTACCGATTGGCTGGTCGATGTAAATCACTGAAACGCAGAAATGAGTCGCGCCTCGAGACACATCTTGCGACCCGAAGTCACCCACTGTTGCTCGCATTATTCCAACTGCTTCACCTATTCAGAGTTATCCCACGTGATCAAAATTGTATCCTTACCTGTATGGGTTGGGATATGTTGATTTTCCATCCGCGTTCACCAGGCATGGCCCATTCTCTGCAAACGATGAAAGCATGATTCAGCACGCCCATCATCATCTAGCAGCTAACCTTGGAAGAGACCAATCATGGAGGAACATCCTGGGCCGCCATTCAACCTTTCATACGATGAGGTTAAATTCTCACCTGGTGTTGCATGCCGCGACACCCTTACCAGAGCGTGAATGGCGCCGTCTCTGGCGAGCTACGAGCCTCGAAGAACCAGAACCACTGTCATCAATACGTTAATACCAGCCTCAGTTCGTCGTATTGCCAGTGTGCTGACCATTGACATATTCGTCCCGACGTCAATGTAGCCAGAATACTGGGTAACATCGGGGGTGGTTTCGCATATCCTAGAATTTGCTACATAGCGGAGATTCGTGTCCTTTTGGATTTGGGATTGAAACGACAAATATCTTGTTCTCAGTGTGTCACTAGAGCCGTGAAAAGACGACGCGTGAACTGAGACCGCCCCTGCAACGAGGGCAATGGCTACAGAGATGAAGTACTGGGGGTACATTTAATGAAATGATGGAAAATGACCTATACCTGTCACCTCTTATGCTGATCCGGCGTTTGGAACAGGGAGACATCAACAATCCTCTGCGGCCTTAGCCGGCCGGGGGTCGGAGTCTTGGCAACACTACTTGCGGTCAGCCATGGATCCCGCATGGTACGTTGTGTTTCCCCCG
Source organism: Brasilioporus rufonigricans (assembly GCA_038089195.1). Classification (NCBI taxonomy): domain Eukaryota; kingdom Fungi; phylum Basidiomycota; class Agaricomycetes; order Boletales; family Boletaceae; genus Brasilioporus; species Brasilioporus rufonigricans. The sequence goes on from JBBPKJ010000320.1 coordinate 29,064, forward strand.
CTGCATAAACCTGAGACGCGGTGGAACTAAAGACGCCTACGTGTGTGTTTAGCGCGCCGAGAATCGTCAAGGCGTGTCGTGATCAACAAGCGCACGCACAGCATAGACCGCCGACGTTCACGGTGCTTGCAGGGCCCGAGGAGGGACATCACACGCTTGTTCTTAACCGTATGAGTTCTCTGTTTCATCTGTACCGCGTAC